>PVIR01040139.1:0-13513 GCA_004026965.1 Petromus typicus | reverse complement strand
TTCCCGAGCCGCCCGCTGCTAATCTCAGTCCCTGGGCGCTCCTCCGGCGTGGGCCTGGAGACAAGCCTATCCATTTCTTCTGAATTTCTCTTCTTATTGAGTGCCGATTGAGAGTAAGTAATCATGACCTTCCACATTTCTACAGGGGCTATTGTGATTTCTTTCTTTTTATTCCCAACTGCACGAATTAAGGTCTTTCCTTTCTGTTTATGATAAGGTTAACTAAGGATTGTATACTGTATTGATTCTTTCAAATAACAAATTTTGTGATTCTATTTATTTTTTTCCATGGTCTTAATTTCACTTATTTGTGTTTTTTAAAAAAATCTTTATTGGTAAATTACATGTATGCATCATGATTGCACTCCAGAATGGGGATTTGTACCAGCATAAGACACAACTTAATTCTCATTTTTTCCCACAGCCCTACCCACCCTACCACCCCCCCATATACATAAAATTTGTTTCCTTACTTTTTTGTTACAATCTCATCATTTTCCCCCCTTCTCCCTATTTTAAATTGAGCATTTTCTATTTCACAATATATAACATACAATTCTACGATTCATTTACATCTTTATTTTCTCATACCAGAGAAAAGATGCGGTATGTACCCATCTGTGCCCTATTTATTTCACTTATGAGGATATCCTCATGGTATGTTCATTTAAGTATAAATGACTCAAACTTCTCATTTTTTATGGCACAGTAATACTCCATTCTGTAGAAGAACCACAACTTTTTTATCCAGTGTCCAGTTGATGGACATTTGGGTTGTTTCCAAGATGTAGCAATCACAAATTGGGCTGCTATAAACATGGATGCACATATGTCACTGTTATATGAGTCTTTTAATTCTTTCCCTAGCAGGGCAATGGCCAGTTCAAGTGGGACCTTCAATCCTAGATTTTTGAGGAATCTCCAACCTGATCTCCACAGGGGTTGTACGAGTCTACAGTCCCACCAACAGTGGAGAAGGGTTCCTTCTTCTCCGCAGCCTAGCCAACATTTGCAGTTGGCTGATTCTGAAATGGCAGCCATTCTATGTGGAATGAGGTGAAATCTCACTGTTATTTTCATCTGCATCTCTTGAATGACTAATGAATGATGCTGAGCATTTCTTCATGTGCTTCTTAGCTGCTTTTACCTCTTCCTCTGAAAAATATCTGTTCATTTCAGATGCCCATTTTTGAACTGGGTCTTCAAATTTGGGTGAGCTGATTTATTTGAGCTCGTTATATATTCTAGATAGTAGCCCTTTGTCTGAGGAACAGCTGGTAAAGATTTTTTCCCACATTGTTGGTTGCCTTTTTCCTCTGTTGGTGGTTTCCTTTGCTGTGCAGAAGCTTTTTAAAAGAATAAGGTCCCATTTGTTGATTTCCTCGGCCAATTCCTGTGCTATAGAAGTTTTGTTCATGAAGTTTTTCTCTAAGCCAATGTCTTCGAGAGTTTTACCTAACCTGTTTTGTAACAGGTTTAGAGTGTCTGTTATTTGTGTTTTGATCTTTGTTATTTTCTTCCTTGATATGAAATTTGGATTGAAAATGTTTCTTTTTTTCACAAGTTCGAGATTCAACATAAGGTTATGTACTTGAGCTCATTCAATTTTTTGTATGTAAGAATTCACTGCTATCAATGTCCTACTTAGGCCTGCTTTCACACCAGTGTGTAAGTTTTAATGTGACATATTGCCATCGTCTTTCAAGTGAAGAAGCTTTCTATTTGGTTTAATTTTATCTGTGATCCATTGGTCATTCATGATGGGATTATTTAATTCCCATTGTTTACAATGGTTTTGTGGTTTCTTTGGCTATTTACTACCAATTTCCTTGAAATAGGATTTGATAAAGTGATTAACATAATTTGAAAACCTTAGCACTTACTTAAGCATGTTCTATGATCTTCTGTATGGTCCAGTTTGGAGACAGTCTCATGTACTTCTGGGAAGAATGTTCATTCTGTTGTTGGGTGAAACACTCTGTAGATATCTCCTAAATCCAGGTGTTCAAAGATTTGTTAGGTGGAACACTGTAGATATCTCTTAAATCCAGGTGCTCAAAGGTTTGATTAAGTTTTAATATTTCTTTTTCATTTTTTGTCTAGTCAAACTCTCTATTTGTGACAGTGGAGTATTAAGGTATCCTTTCATAACTGTATTAGAATTTACCAGGATTTTTATATCTATTAGTGGTTTGTTTCACATAGTTGGCTGTGCCTGTATTTGCTGCTTATACATTTATGATTGTTATATCTTCCTCTTGGTTTGTTCCCTCAAAAAGTATGTAGTGATTGCCAGGAAATTAGTGCACTGGCCCTGCTGGCTGTCTTGCACGTGCAAGGTCATAAGTTTGATCTCTGATACCACCAAAAAAATGTACATAGTGGCCTTCCTTGCTTTTTCTGATAAGTCTTCACTTGAGACCCACTTTGTATGTGAATGTAAAAGCTACTCCTGCTTTTTTGTAGGTTCCTGTTGCATTGTATATTGTTTTCTACTCTTTTATTTTAGTTTGTATATAACTTTTGGAGTTAAATATGTTTCTTGTATGCAGGATAATATGGGATATTTCTTATTGATCCAATCTGTAAGTCTACTTCTTTTGATTGGTGAATAGAGACCACTTATATTTATGGTTATAACTAATAGAAATTAACTTATTCCTGTCATTTTATTATTCGCCTCTTGTTAGTTTCCTATGTCTTCTATATAACTACTTTTCCATGCATGATGGATCCATTCCATTTAGATTATTGTAATTGATATCTATATTGTCTCTTTCTAGAATATGTTCAAAACATTTTGGAGTGATTCTTGGATGGTTATGAATTTTTTCATATGTTTTTAATACAACAGTATATTTTTTCCATCAATTTTGAAAAATAAGTTTTCACAATAATATGAGTTAGGAGGCTGTTTTTCTTTCACCACTTTTTATGATTTATTTGTAGCTCTCTTTGACATAATGGTTTTTTTATTTATTTGCTTTCTTAATTGAGTCTTTTAATTTCCTTATGGTATGCAGCTTTATTACTAGTGTCAAAAATTCTTTAGGAAATGACTAATTTTTACAGTTGTCTTCTAATGTAACCTGCTTTTGGTTTTAAGTCTGTCCCAGGATCCTAACTATCATGTTTTTAAGGAATAAAAAGTTTGTACTTATTTGTCTTAGTAACCAATTTTTTGTAATGAACTATAGTACTATTAAGGTCCCCAGAAATCTAGACATTCACATTTAAGGAAAATCAATTGATCACAACTATGTCACCTTAAATTATTTAGTACAATCATTAATAACAATTGCATGAAACACAGACTGGAAAATTATGAATTATATTAACTAATAATTTACTACCTTTGAAACAAAATCCAAGGCAAATCTGAAAATTATATACAATAAACACCCATTCAATAGAGTGATTTTTACCATAAGTAGAGAAAATTGAAAAAAAAAGGAGAAATAAAAGAAGAAAAAGATTAGAAATAAGACTGAAGGACAAAGGAAGATTATAAGATATGCTATGTACCAGTACAAATTGTTAATGAGGAATGCGATCATAATATATTCTTAAAATATACTAATAAACTCAACTAATTATTAAAATGGAAGATTGCACAAGCTTCAGGGAAATGGTAAAAAAAAAAGAGGAAATGAAAGAAGCAGAAAACTAAAACATGAACAAATCAAAAAAAAATTAAACATAAAACAATCTTGAAAATCAGTAAAACAAGCAATAAAAAAACCCAAATTAAAAAACAAAACTTTAAAAGACAAAAGTCAAATAAAAATTAAGAAATTTCTCTGTGATTTCAAACCTGTTGCTATCTCCTGGTGCCTAAAGTGTTCAATTCAAAGTGTGACTCTGCTCTTACTGGTAGATGGGGGAGGCAATCAGAGCCCAGATCCATACCAGATGATCCCAGTCAGAGGGCAATAATACTAAGGCAGGGTCCTGGTACTGGGACATTTAAATCCAAATAAATTTTCATAGAACCTGGCTTGTAGTCATAGGGATGAAGCCTGAGCTATTCAGCTTTCAACATTCTAGGTGTCTCTTGCTAGCCTGACCATGGCTTCCTGACTGTTGTCATCTCTTCTGTGGGTGACCCTCACCCAGTTAGTCACTTGAGGAGTTTAACACTGATAGCTCTTAAATGAAGCCTACCTATGATGTTGTGAGTCCAAAGTGTAGTTCATCTTGCTCTGAAATGTCATCCAAGGAGGCATGCTTTCCAGGGGATATGCCAGAGACTTGGACTGAAGTCACTCATCAACTGCTGTAGTGCACATCACTTGAGGTGTTCACTTTGTGATCAGTAGAGCCAGTCTTCCTTTCTCTTTCCATAAGCCATGAGCTGGGAGAAAGTGCAGATTGTTTCTTTGTCCGTATTGTGGTTTGTTTGATCAGTTTCCTTGTAGGCTCCAATTTTCCACTGAGATCCCTTCTGGGTCCCATGGATCCAATTTCCTCCTTCTTTTGTCTCTCAAGTTGTTATTTTCCAGTGACTGGATTCTGAATCTTGGAGAGACTGATTTACTGGTGTTAACCACTGCACCATCTTCCTGGAGATATGCCTCTTCCTGATTTTTCTGCAGTTGTTTAGTCATAAATATCTTTCATTTGACATACATTCTAATTTTTTTTGTTTAACTTTCAAGCTACAAAACAGTAAATCTTCCACAATTTCAGTGCAGCATAGACAATGTAAAATATCTGCAGTCTGTAGTTCAAGAAAGTTAGTTGGAAATTGCTTTTCCATTTCTTACACATGGAAACTGTTGTTCTACACCAAATGGCTGAACAGCAAATGGCTGTTCTTCGCTTCTTATGTTTCTGTTTCTTGTAATATACGTACTAACTTTTAGAAAATAAAGATTATATTTAAACTCTTAAGAAATAAAATAAAATCCTTCTCTGTTTAATATTTTGAAGAACTGCAAAATTATTTCTCAATAATTCTTATTGTCTTTTCCTTTATAGTTTGCAAGAAATGTAAATCTTTTTCATGCTATGTCACTATAGTTTTCAATTGTGTTACGCTAGTGATTCAAAATATTAAAACTTTTTCTGTACCTATTTCACATTTGTGTATACTATTTGATGACGTATGTATAGAGATCCCATTCATATTCTTATTTGTTCTTTATAAAATGACTGTTATTTACATATACTGTTCAGAGCCTTTTTTCAGCCCTTTATCAGAATTAAGACATGAAAATATTTTAATTTTTTCATATATTGTTATTTAACATTTTCTATAATATTCACTGAAGAATAAAATATTTTAGTTTTGATAAAATCCAATTATGCTTTTTTTTCTTCAGCTTTTTGTGTCATGCTAAAAACACATTGACTACTCCAATGTTATGGAAATATATAGTTGTTCGGTTTTCAGAATTTAATAGTTTTAGCACTTGAATTTGATTCTGTGATATATTTTAAGTTATTTTTTGCTTATGATAAGAACCAAAACTCAAGATTATTGACATGTTGATACCTGCTTGTTGTGAAAATGTATGCATTCTTCTTTTCTATTTTAATTTCCTTGAAATGCTTATTAAAATCAATTGGTGAAAAATGTAGGTATTATTTTCTGAATGATGCATTGTATTCTATTGAACCATATGCCTAGTTGTCTTTGTTTTATTGCTAAATGTTTCTTATTATTTTATCTTTAAAGCAAGTTTTGAGATTAAGAAGCATGAGTTCTCCAAACTTACTTATTTTAAATATTATTTTTTACCATTGAACTCCAATTTCATTGCACTATGGTCTGACAATATACAATGGAAAATTTTAATTCTTTTGCATTTACTTAAACATGTCCTATGAGCTAACATGCAGTCTATATTACAGAACAACACATGTGCATTTAAAATGTACATGCATTCTGATTTTGTTGGTAGAATACTCTGTAGATAGCTATTAAGTATATTTTCCAAAAGTTTGGTTCAGTTCTAGTATTTATTGTACTAGTTTCACAGAATTTTCATATGAATGTTAATTTCATGGTTTAAATTACTGTAATGATGGTTTTTACTGTATTTATTAAGATCCTGTTTAGTCTGTATATCATTTGGGATGTGTTACCATATTAACAATATTAATTATTTTGCCATATTACATTGAGATAATTTTATGTTTCTGTAGATTTCCAAATTTCTTTAAACACTACTTTGTAGTTATAATGTATATTATTTATTCTACTTTTTATCTTTATTGGTACATTAAATATACACATCATGATTGCACTCCATAATGGGTATTTGTACCAGCATAAGACACAACTTAATTCTCATTTTTTTCCCATAGCCCTACCCACCCTACCACCCCCCCATATACATAAAATTTGTTTCCTTACTTTTTTGTTACAATCTCAACATTTTCCCCTTTCACCCTATTTTACATTGAGCATTTTCTATTTCACAATATATAACATACAATTCTACGATTCATTTACATCTTTATTTTCTCATACCAGAGAAAAGATGCGGTATGTACCTATCTGTGCCCTATTTATTTCACTTATGAGGATATCCTCAAGGTATGTCCATTTAAGTATTCTACTTTTTTGATATGTGTATTAGTGTTAAATCCCAATGATGCTGAAACTGTGAATGCTTTTCCTAGTTTCACTTTAAAATATTTTAATTACTAGTAAATAGAGATACAATTAAATATTTAAAATTTGGTTTATTTCTGAGAAATTCTGCTTTCACATAATCACCAGAAGAAATGAGATTCTCTATATGTTTCCTATCTGTCATATGCCATGGCCTCTAACATTTTTAGTATTGCAATAATGGAAGTATGTATTTTCAAATTTATGTCCATAAAGTATACATCATTATTAATAAAGTTTATATGTTACCTGGAGATCACTTTCTGGCATACAATTAATATCTGCCTTGGATTTTTAAAGTAAAAATTATACCAGGGTTTATGTAAAGTTTTAAATTTTGACATTTATGAAACTGAGAATAGAAATATGAAATAAATGATGTGTAGTTTCTGAAAGCAAAAATGAATTTATTTTGTATTTTAATTTTTTGTGATATTTGGTGATTAATAACAGGAATCACATGTATTCTACAGGAAATTTTTCATAATCATATAACATTACAAACATGATATTTATACTAGTGTATTAAAGGAACAGAACAGTACCATGACAATGATCCTATGTTGCTATCTTGCAACCACTCCCATTGTTATGGTTTAGATATATAATATCCCAACAAATTCTCATATACTCAGAAATAGTATATTTGAAAATGATTATGTCATGGAAGCACTAGACCCATCTTTAGATTCATCCACTAACAAGTACATCAGTTGTGTTTGCTATTAGAAAGCTAATCAAGGCCTAGTTACAGGTGCTTGAGTTTAATATCTCAGTAATAAGGAAGGTGATAGAGATACTCATCTATCTCCTCCATCTAATCATTTACTATCAACTAATATTTTGTACATTAGTACAATTTTGTCATTGTATTTATTGCAATAGAATCATAGACTCTATCACCTTTTCAGATAGGTTTTTGACACTCCTTGTGATGTTCCTGGACTTATGCAAGTTACTGTTTTGGAGGCAGGTTGTTTCCAGATTTATCTGTTGCAGTTCCCAATACCTTATATCTAAAAATGTGACTGTATTTGGAAAAAAAGGAACCTCTAAACATAAATTTGATATGAAGTTAAAGTTTATGTATTAATATAATAGGGTTGCTGTTACTATATGAAAAAGATATTATATCCCTAAAGTACTTAGTGGGAAACCCACAAAAATACACTAGATAAAGATTATAATTTATATCTAAAGAGGAGTGGTGTGAGAAGACATCAGTTTTACCAACATTCATGTCTCAGAATTTGGCCCTACAGAATTATTAATGAAAACTAATTTTTTTCAAGTCATCTCTTCGTGGTGCTTTGTTGTAGTAGCTTAAAGCAGATGATTATAGCTAGGTGATACTTAATATTATTTTAAGTAATTTTATCATTTGCAATGTTTGTTCATGAATTTTGACCACTACGTAGATTTTTGTCTTACTTTGTATACTATACTGTATTTTTCATTCTGTTCACAAAGTCTTTCACAAAATACTTTCTAATTTTGATGAATTCAATTCTCTACTTTATAAAATTATATCTATTATATTTTTGGTTCTAAGACAAGAATTCTATCCTAATAGTAGATTCCCCCCGCCACCCCCCTCTCTCTCTTTGAGAAAGAGTCTCCATTTGTAGTTCAGGCTGGCCCTGAACTCATTATGTAGCCAAGGCTGGCCTCAAAACCACAGCAATTTCCTGCTTTTGCTTCTCATGCTCTGGAATTACAGGTGTAAACCACCATACTTAGCATTGTGATATGTGGTAGTGTGGGATCAAACTCAGGACCTTGCACTTGCCAGGCAGTTGCCAGAACCACTGAGCTAAATCCTTGGCCCTCTCCTGTGTTTTTTTTTTCCTGAAAGGTTTTTAATACATTTAATTATATACTGTATTTGAATTAATTTTTGAGTAAGGAATTAAGTTTAGTTGGCATTGGATTTTTCTCTTGTTTTAGTTACTTTTCTTATTGGTGAGACAAAATACCCAACACAGATAAATTAACAGATGAAAGATTCACTTTGGCCTACAGTTTGGAGAGGTTTTAGCCCATAGCTGTCTCCAAGGCAGAATGCCATGGCAGAGGGTCTTTACAGAGAAGAAACAACCCATGGCTTGACACCCAAAGGCAAAAAATAGCAACAGCAAGCTTCTCTCTCCCTTTAATTTTGTTTTTTTTTTTACTAATACATGACTGTCATGCATAATGATCACACTAATCATAAGGATTTTGTACCTCTACATAAAATTTGCTAATTCTTTTCTTCCCTTTCTGCTCCCATCTCTTCAACCATTCACAACTCCTCATGAACAAAAGCTTTGTTTTCATTTTTTTCTTCCATTTTTTTCTCTAAAATTTTTCTACTGTAGTCATATCACCCTGAAAATACTTTATTTCTTCCTTTTCATTTTTATCTGAACAAAGCTACAAGCTTTTTTGGTGGTTCTCTGCATACCCAATTATGGGCCTTTCCATTACCCACACCCACTTCTACGCAAAACCAATGTAGTTATTATGTCATTAATTCCAATATCAAACCTGAATCCAGCCTCCTCTCAAAAGCCTCACCTAAGAATTCATGAGCCTTTGGAGGACATGTGGAATCAAGCCATAATATTCATGTATAACTCTAGCATAACTTGTTTGAGAGTTTATTTTTTTCATTGATTTAACTTTGAACATCTGTCCAAATTTAATTACAATAAATATGTTCACATCTATGTTCTAAATGATTTTTGTTGATCTATGTAAATTACTTTCCATCAGTATGATACTATGTTGGTGACTGAATCTATATAAAAGGTCTTACTGGTAGAGGTGTTTTCTTTCACCTTATCTTTTTAAAAATTTATTCATGCAATACTTAATCTTTGCTATCATTTGTTTGTATTGACAAATGCTTAGGAAATTATTCATGAACACACTCTAGCTTTGTATGTGAGGTTATCTTTAGAGACAATTGTATGTGGTGTAGCATATTCACCAGGAATAAATATGTCTTGATGTGAGCAATGACATCACATATCCTAGGAGACCGAATGGAACAAAATGTAGAAAAGGAAGTTGACCAGTACAGTATCTATCTGTCACTCTGTCACTCTTCTCCCTTTTTCTTCTCCTCTCTCCCTGTCTCTGTGTCTGTCTCTCTCTCTCTTTCCACTTACTATCATTTCCATTCATGATTGTTATGGGGGTAACATGAATTCTTAAGCATAATCAGTACTATAGGCCCAGAAATGATAAAGTCACCTGTTAGTGAACTGAAATATATGAAACAATGAGACAAATCAGTCTGTTTTTAGACATGTTAATGGTATAAATAGAAGCAAAAAATAGTAAAAATTTCTCCCTCTGCTTCAGGAGCTCTTTAATAAATGAATTATTAAATGCTTTGGGAATATACTATGTAACTATAAAATTTATGTAACTGTAATTCCTGAAACACTGCTAATGAGTAAAATTTTTAAGATATATGGTGATAAAGATACTATGCTAAGCATTCTATATTGTATTAAATGAAGAGTTTTATAAATGCAAGAAACTAGTCTGTCTTCATTTTTAAATAGAGAATTTATCACAATATTTTTCTCAAAATGTAGGTCAAGCTATATTTGTGTAATAATTTAATGAATAAATAAGCAATGGATGTGACTTAATAGAAACTATCTCAAGTAGATTACCTTCTGTGTATTCATTTTCCTCATCATATTAACTTCTCATAAAATGACATCGCTATTCACATAATTATTTGGGTGAAACTAAGGGTCATCTATGTTTTTCTCTTACATTTTTACACTTAACCAAAAAGCTGAACATCTTGATCATCTCTTATTTAGATTTATATTAATAACTATATTTTACTTTTGGTAGGTATTAAAAATTATATGACATTTAATATTTTCTCCGTGAAATCCCATCTAATGAGTAATATAACTGTTTTCAGTATTTACTTATTGAAGAAAGAAGGATAATAGCAGAGTAAAACCTGGCAGCAAATGATTGTCTCTATAACACCTAGAGTCAATATATTTGTAAAATAAAAATTTTGTGAAGAAAAAAGAGGGAGAATTTTTAGAATAAGGAAAGAACTCACGGGAAAGCTAGAAATTACAGAGAAACCACAGAAAGTAAAAATAAAGCACATACAAAAACAATGAAGTAGTCTGGAATGCTAACCATGACTCTTGGAGAGGACAAATGGTCTCCAGAAACACATGATATTCCTGGAAATGATTGGCAGCTCCATGATAAATGACAGACTGGCAGTACTACACTCAAGAAAAGTACAAAATTATTGCAATCTGCAAGTACAATATGGATGTGACTCCTTCATGAAATGGTAATGTTAGAGAAGAAATCCACTGCAGTACATTACATATTTAGGAGTATTCAAATCAGAAACCATTTTGAGAAAGATTTTATTGTTAAAGCCTTAGCTAATATGGTAATTAAAATTCATGGAACAATAATACTTTCAGTGTCCTGTAGTCACTCTACCACAATGACTATGTGGAAAATGAACACAACTGACACTCAGAGAAGGGGATTAAGAATCACAAACCTACAGAGGTGTTAAAGCAGTGGAGAACTTTGGTTTGGGTGGACACAATGTTCCTATCTTTAGTGGTAAGGAGCAGTCATGTCAGATTAGTTGAAGGGGATGAATATCTGACACTGCTGATGTCAGTCCAGCAGATTTTCTGGATTTCATCACTGCCTGCTACCCAGGAAACTACTCACATGATTCACTGATTTCTTCTCCTCTTTGTCAACATGGTCTGTGATGCTTCTCAGCATGGATTGTCTACTGGCTTATGGACAGAGGGGAGTCTGAGCAAAGTGAGCACCTCACACCCCCACAAACTGCAAACCTAGTTCATGACAGCAATGTACTTCACAAAATAACAACAATATGAAAATATACTGGAGTGAGTACAGTCCTGAGAAAGAAAATATAACACTATCTAGAATTCAATATTTACAGAGCACAAAGTTGAGTGGAAACCCCTTAAGGCATATTCAGAACCCACTATCTCTCCCTCATATCTGATGGATTCTAATACCTCAGGATTTGTACAAAATCTACTCAAATAGCCTAAAATGAGGAATTTTTTTCACTCATTACTTTGTCTTTTCAATAATGGTACTTTTTTCTTGTTTCTTCCTTTAATTTGCACTTGTTTAAAATTTTGGTCATTTTTTCTTTTATTTTCCTTGTTTGTCCATTCCTGTTACTGTACTTTTATATGTTGGTACATATATATATATATATATATATATATATATATATATATATATGAAATCTCTAGTCAGATGAAATCTCTAGTTTTAATATTTTGAGGAATCTTCACACTGATTTCCACAGTGGTTTCACTAGTCTACACTCTCACAAACAATGGTGAAGGGTTCCTTTTTCCCACAGCTCCGTCAACATTGGTTATTTGTTGATCTTTTGATAACAGCCATTCTTTCAGGAATGAGATAGAATTTCATTATGATGTTAATTTGCATCTTGTGAATGACCAGGGATGTTGAACATTTTTCATGTTTATTTGTTGTTTCTACCTCACCTGAGAAGTGTCTATTCATTTGAGATACTCATTGCTGATTGGGACTTTAAATTTGGAGGTCTGATTTTTTGTGTGCTTCGTATATTCTAGATAGTTTCCTTTTTTCTGAGGAACACAGTAAAACATTTTCTTGCATTTTAATCACACACTTCTCTCCTTATCTTCCTTCTATTTTTATGCAGCTTAATTAGTATATATTTGAAGTATATACTGATTTCATTTTTCTCTGAGGTATCATATATTTGTCTTGGCTAATTTTTCATTGCTGAAACACAATACTAATAGTGTAAAGGAAGGAAAGGATTATTTCAGTTCACAGTTTGCAGAAGTTTGAGTTCATAGTTGGCTGACTGTAAAGCAGGGTGACATATCAGGGGGTTACATGGAGAAAAAACCATTCATGATGGGCCGAAGGTAGAAAAGAAGCAAAATAGGAGATAAACAAGTGACAAGAGCAACCGTCTTTCTGTCCTGTATATTCTACTCAGTATACTTGTCCTTAGGATATGTAGCATATACACCCAAGGAAGGACACCTTTATTTGTAGTATAATACCATAAATCAATGCCAGCATCACATCCATAATCCCTGTATCACACACTATAGATCCATTTACCTCTGAAAAACCCCACTATGACTGCATGAGATTTTGGGGGGAGATCTAGATAAAAGATACAATAATAGACATATCACACATGAATCACTTTAGCTTCCCCTGAAGCCACCTCCTCTTCTCACCCTCCTTCCAAGACAGTCCGTTTTCATCTCTACACAGTCCTATGTGTTTCTCAGTGTGACTCTTTTAATTTGCTCTTAATTTGTATTTCACATATTAGAGAAATTATAACATATTTAACATTTTGTAACTGGCTTATTTCACTCAGTATTAGAGTCTCAAGGTTCATTTATGCTCCAGAAAATCTCTTAAAGTTCTTCTGCTTTATGGTTTAGAAGTATTCCATTGAGTATATAAACAACATTTTCTTTATCCATTCATCTATTGATGAATATATTGACTACTTCTACAATTTAGGTATAAGTTAAATTGATATAAACATGTGTATGCATATATCATTGCAGTTTGAAGTTGTTACTTGTTTGGGGAAAGCACTTAAGAGATATATTCTTGGTTGAAATAGAAAATGCTCAATGTAAAATAAGGTGAAAGGGGACAATGTTGAGATTGTAACAAAAAAGTAAGGAAACAAATTTTATGTATATGGGGGGGTGGTAGGGTGGGTAGGGCTATGGGAAAAAAATGAGAATTAAGTTGTGTCTTATACTGGTACAAATCCCCATTATGGAGTGCAATCATGATGTGTATATTTAA
>PVIR01040138.1:0-13671 GCA_004026965.1 Petromus typicus | reverse complement strand
GAGCATGAACTTTACTGTAACACACAGAGGTTAAGTAATTTTCGCCAGCCTGAGACACAGCTCAGAAGTATAGCATTTTCCTGGTAACTATGAGGCAATGGGTTCAATCTCCAACACTGCAGAGAAAAACATAGTAATTTTTCCTAATTATTACACAGCTGGCAAGTGGTAAGGAACCAGGTTGAAATCTAAAGCCAGGAATATTAACTACCATACTAAACATGCTCCCAAAGCTGAAGTAGTTTCTATCCATGGCTTTTCTTTGTTGCTACAAAGCAAAAGATAAGGTATCTAGTAAGAGTAGGAAAAGAGGAGTGATTCAAGAAAATGACAAAGGTTTAAAACAGCTGCCATGCAGAGTTAGGAAGAGGGCTCATGAAAAAAATCTCACTGGATTTCCAAAGAGTGCTAAGGCCCAGGTAGGACAGGAGCAAACTTCCGGAGCAAGGAACTTAAGATGGCCATAATGAAGAGAACACTGCTTGTGTAAGTATGTAAATGTAAAGCATAATTCTAACTGTGAAACAGTCATGACTAGACAGAATACATGTTTTGAAAGACTATTAGTTTTGTAAGAATCACCAGGGATTTAGCTCAACTGGTACAGCACCTACTTTGGAAGCAGAAGGGCCTGAGTTTGATCTTTGGTAACGCAAAAAAAAAAAAAAAGGCGGAAAAATACGTGTTATCTGTATAATGAATATAAAATAGATCTAGTTCTACAAGAAACTATGCATAGAAATATCCCACAAAACACTGTATGCTATATGTCAAATAATCAAAGACCGAAACAAGCCTGTGAGATACAGCCTAGGAGATAAACTGACAGTGCAACTTCATGCCTTGATCTCAAACACCAGAATTTTTCCTAGACAATCTTCCCTTTTCGAATTTCTATTCAAAAATGCTGTAAGAGTCAGGTGTGGTAGTACATGCCTATAAATCCCAGCACTCTGAGAGGCTGAGCAGCAGGACTATTGCAAATTCAAAGCCAGCCTAGGCTGCCCAGTGAAACCAAGTTTCAACAAAGGAAAGTAAGAGGGGAAGAAAGGGAACGGGATGGGGGGGGGGTTATAACCTACAAAAGATTGTATTTCCATAACAAGACCATACCTAACAGCAGCCTCCTAATTACTCACGGATTTAACATGATGAATAGTCCTAAAATAAAGCTTCAAGCCAAAAATTTATTTAGATTTTAAATTTACTTTACAACTTTTTCTAAATACACCTAAGTTTTAATTTCTTGCGTGTTTTTCTCTATGCCTCTTGATATTGGGGATCAACCTAGAACCTCGTAAATGCTAGGCAAATGCTTTCTACCACTGACTTATATCCCCAACCTTTTTTATTGTGAGACAGGATCTTAGTTCTATTTGCAATCTTCTTGTCTCAACCTTCTGAATAGCTGGGGTTACAGGTATGTGCCATCATGTCAGGTTATACATGTGTTTCCTGTTTGTTTTGATTTTAGTTGTTTGGGGTTTTTGAGACAGGGTCTCACTCTGTAGTCCACACCTGCCTCAAAATGGCAATCCACCTCCCTCATCTCAGCAGTGCTGAGATTACATGCCCACTCCACCATGCCTGCCTATAGATGTGCTTTTAAAATAACTTTATTTCACTTGAGAAATAAACTGGCACAGACTTAATCTCAGAAGAAAGTGCAGCAGAGAGAAATAAACCACAAACACAATTTTTTTCTATGCTGAAAGTCAGTGTAATCGCTGAAAAATAGATACTAATATAACTGCTTATGACACAAAAGCATGTTAATAATGGAAGTAGAGATTTATTAGCACTCTTGTTTTGGTATTCAAAGTTAACAAAAAAGGTGCAATGGGCAAAAGTCAATATTCCAGTGACATTTTTCCTCAAATATCTATTACTAATTGTAGTACTGAAGTCAAATTGAGTGCTATTCTGTACATTTTTTCTATTAATAGAAATCTCACTGCATAAATTAAATTATTTGTTTTATGCATAATCAGATGAGATTGGGCATGTTCAGGGCTGTATTGGCCATAGTCAAGTTTTATGTACAATCAATAGAGATAAAAATTAACTTCCATATTTAAAGAAGTTCTATCCCTATAACAGCACAAGGATGATAAAAACCCTTTATGACATGATTCTTTATGAACTTCCCATTATTTCACATATCTTCTAGCTCCTTAAAGTATTATAGAACTCATGTATTCTGAAAATATAAAGCAAAACAGATTTGAACTCTCACAAGGATTTTAATTATGAGAAAATCTACAAAGAATTGTTATCCAGGCAGTAGAAGTGTTGCATCATGCTACTTTTAATCTTACCCTTATTTGTTCAGTAGAGCTGCTGCTAAGCTCGTCTCCAGATTCAGAATCTTGATGTATTCTCTCTGAGCTTTCTCCTGCTGAATCAAAAGACTGTTCCACAGAGAAGCTGGTTTTCTCTATGTCCAAGAATTCCTGACCAGGAAAGTGACCAAATAAGCGCGTCCTATTCTGGCTGGAAACTTTAGGAGAATGTGAGTCATTGTTAAACTTTCCATCATTGTGGGTCACATCCAGGCTTAGGTTGAGAGTCTGAACTGGATTATAGCTGGGTCCAAAATTCTGATTGGCATCACGAATAAGACCTGTTCCTTGCACAGATGATGAGGGCTTTCCAAAACTTGAAAGCTCAGGCAATTTGTTCACGTTTTCTGCGGGTCTCTGAAGCTGTAGACTCTGGATCATCTTCACAGAATTATTTGGCAGTCCAACTGCCTGTTTAACAGGTGGCATTAGAGCTCTTCGGGTCACCTCCTTAACATACTGGGCTGGCACATAAAACGCCTTGGAATTCTCATCCGGTTTGACTTGCCACCAGTCGTCATTGGTCTTCTTCACCAGGATATACCGCTCCCCTTGCTTTATCACCACCTTCCTGTCCTTTGCTTCATACTCATAATCATACTCCACTTCAATATACACTTGTCCTGGAACAGTCTTCCCACTTCTATCAGCCATCTTCATGCAATAATGTTCACCTCTCAGAAAGGTTGGTACGCCACATTATAGCTTTATGGTTTGCTACATAAATGTAGCAATTTTATTTAAATGGAGAAAAAAATAAAGAAAAAAATTAATATAATCTGGATTTGGTATCTACACCAAACATCACATAACATAGCTCATTTTGAGAACAATGCCTTCAAATCTCAAGCCAAGAAAGTAAAACTGTATCAAATGTCGCATCTATCACCCTACATTGAAAACACTTCCATTTTATTTATATTTTTCAGTTATTTATGATCAAAACCAAAACTAATGCCTAGAATAGCAAACTCACTCAACTAGCCAATACAAGAGAAAATGAAATGGGAAATAGGAAGAAGGGTAAGTGGAAATATCAAGATGCCAGATGTGTATGTACCAATTCCCCAAAATGAATGTGTTATGTATCACAAGCATAAAAATAAGAATTAAGACAAACTCTAATTCGGGCCGGGGAGTTAGCGCAGTGGTTCCGGCGCCTGTCTCGCAAGCGCAAGGACCTTGGTTCGATTCCCCGGTAACCACATAACAATACTGGGTGTGGAGACTCACCCCATCAGCAACCAATACCACATACCACAGTGCTGGGCGTGGTGGCTCACGCCTGTAATCCCAGCACTCGGGAGGCAGAGGCAGGAGGATTGTGATGTGAGTTTGAGGCTGAGCTCAGGGCCAGCGTGAACCACAAAGCGAGACCCTGTCTCCAAAAAAACCTAAAAAAAAAAAGACAAACTCTAATTCTCACAACCATCTTTAATTTCTCAGGCTCAGTAATAATCACTAATACATATCAGCCACTGACCAAAAGCTAGATAGGCACTGGACTAGTTTCACAAGGTATATCACCTAAGATGCCTTCCAAAGTTGGAGCTGAATTTCAATGATTTTGCACTGATCTTGCATTCTATTTTCCAAAAGATTAAAAATGTCAGTGAGCTTAAAATTTTAAATTACCCAATTAAACTAATTTATTAATTTAAATTTTAAGATAAAGTTAAATTTTGAAAAGAACAGCATTTGTTATCACCAGGCAAAACATTTACAAAAGATCAAAAGAAAAATTTGAGTTTACTGAATTTCCGTTACCTCTACTCCTCTTTTAGACTCTCACAAATACCAACAGTGTTTTACATTATTAACATTTTTTTTTTTTTTGAGACAGGGTCTTGCTTTTGTAGTTCAGGCTGGCTGGCCCCATGCTCAGCCTTGAACTCACAGCAATCCTCCTGCCTCTGCCTCCGAAGTGCTAGGATTACAGGCATGAGCCACCATGCCCAGCATTGTGATATGTCGTTCTGACTGCTGGTGGGCATGAGTCTCCATACCCGGCATTGCTGTATGTGGTTACCAGGGATCAGACTCGGGCCCTTGCACTTGCAAGGCAGGTGCCAGAACCACTGAGCTAAATCCCTAGCCCCATTGTTAACATTTTTAAAAAATCACTGGGCCAGGTATGGTGACACCCACTCATATCCCCAGCACTCTCGCTTCCCTTACTTTCAGCTTCTCTTACTTTCTCTCAGTGGGTGCTGCAGCACATGCCTGTATCCCAGCACACTGAGAGGTTGAGGCAAATGTAAGGCCAGCCTGGGCAACTTACTGACTCAGCAAAACTCACAAAATAAAAAAGTAAAAAGGGCTGGGGGATGTAGGTAACTGCAAAAGCCTGGCCAACACCTCCCCATCAAAAAAGTGACAAATTCTACTAACTCTACTTCAACCTCCAGTTCAAAGTTTCTTTCGAATAGTCCTAAACTGGCATGAGAAATTTAAGATAAAATTTTATCTCTACACCAATGCCAAAATATTTTAGTGCCTCGTATAGCATTATACTCAATGTTCAAAATGATCGCAGAGTATCAATATAACTATAATGTGAATGAACTAACTCCCAACTACTGTGGGCTGAAACTCCTCTCCAACGTATGTTCAAGTACCAGCCCCAAGATCTGTGACTGTGCTCTGACTTGGAGACAGGGGTTGTGGGACCGTATTTGATTAGGCCTCCAAATGCAATGACTGCTTCTAAAGGAAACAGATTCAGAGACAAGGAATATAAGGAGAAAGACCACGTGAAGACAAAAGAGGAAAGTGGGAGTGAACACCGACAACTGTCAGCAAACCTGGACGCAAGGAAGATGCAAGCAAGGGGGTACCTGGGGTCTCCAGCACTATGCTGACACTTCACTTTTGGACTTCCAGCCTACAGAGTTTAGAGAGAAGGAATTTCTGCTGTTCCAAGCCTCTGTGGCAGCAATACATGAATAGCATCCCTAATTCAAAACTCCAGAGCGCTTCAAGATCTGAAAATGTTTGAACACTGACTCCCATGTGATTTTATGTGAAGAGTCAGCCAAAATCCAAGCACACTAGAAATACCATATATTACCTTCAGATTATGTATATAAGAAGCGTAAGTGAATTTCACATTCAGACTTGAGTTTTTTCCTCAAGATATCTCACATATATCTAAATATTCCAAAATCTGAAAAAAAATCAAATCTAAAATATTTCTGGTAAGCATTTCAGAAAAGAAGAGTCAACCAGTACTGTTTCCATAACAAACATAAACACTAAGCCCAATCCTGATGGATGTCAATTTTAAAGCAAGCTGAGATTTATCAAAAGAGTGTAAATCTAAGAAGTCCATGACAGGGCCGGGGAGATAGCTCAGTGGTTCCGGGGCCTGTCATGCAAGTGCAAGGGGCCGGGTTTGATCCCCGGTAACCACATACAGTACTAGGTGTGGACACTCACCCCAGCAGCAATCAGTGCCGGGCATGGTGGCTCACGCCTGTCATCCCAGCACTCGGGAGGCAGAGGCAGGAGGATTGCTGTGATGTGAGTTGCAGGCTGAGCTCAGGGCCAGCCTGCCTACAAAGTGAGACACTGTCTCAAAAAAAAAAAAGATTTTAACGGAGCTGAAAAATTCCCACCATAGCATCCTACCGTCTTATGCAACATACTACTTGTATGTCTGTGGGGTGCTGGTGCACACATGCTCTCCACACTGCCAGCAATACAGAAAGTACATCACATACCCATATGTACAGTACATAGTATTTGATCATAAATGACTATGATACTGGTTTACTGGGTTTATTATTCTATACTTTTTATTTTTACTATTTTTTTAGAGTATATGTCTTTTATTAAAAAGAAAAGTTGCCAGACATGTGCCCGCCTATAATCCCAGCACTAGGAGGCAGAAGCAGGAGGACCACTGTGAGACCAAGGCTAGCCTGGGCTATACAGTGAGCTCAAGGCCACCCTGAACTATACATAGCGAGACCCTGTCTCAAAAAAGGAAAAGAAAAGAAAAAAAAAAGAAGCCCAGGGACTGGTCCACCATCCAGGTTTGGATAAATAACCATATGAGGTTCAAGCAACATATTCTGTTGCTTAAGTGACACAAGACTATTTATCCTTGGGCGACCTGTGGTTTTTCTTTTTGTCCAGAGAAACAATAACATCATTTTTAAAGTATCTCTGAAGATATGAAGATGAGTCACAGCTACTTTTCAGAAGATTACTGGCCAGACATTTCTCCAACAAAATAAAAGTATAAAGAATAACATAAACTGTATGATTTCATAGTAGTTCAAGAGGGGCTGTGGGCCTACAAGGCAATGTGGTTATAGGTCAGGTTGTGTTCTGCATCTTTCCCTGCCAGCCTTTGTGATTACACCTTCCCAGTGACCACAGAGATAAGTATGCAGGAGGTGTGGAGGGAGATAAGCACTAGTGGAAACAAGGAAGTTAGCTTCCCATAATTCAGGAGAGACATTCAGTCTACAGTGTTGCTTAACGGCAACAAGAAGCATAAGAGCAAAGCAGTTAAGTACTCAAAAGACCGCTACACTTACAGGAAAGATAGGAAGACACCAAGGAAGACAGAAGGAGCCAGAGTGGACACACTGAGGTAACAGGATAGAGGCGTAGGCTGACTACTAGTCAAAACCAGTCAGGCATGAGGCATGAGGCTGAAAAGCCTCTAAGAGAAATTATTAAAATGTCTAGAAAGCCGCCTAGTAGGAATTACATATTACAATCAAAGCTCTAGGAAAAGTTAGATAAAATAAACATGAAAAGACTCACTATGAACTTTAGATTCAAAAAGAATTATTTTCAAAAATGAGCTTGGGCCAGGGATGTAGCTCCCTCCAATGTGGCTTATTCTTTTTGGCAACACAGGTAGTTGGATCCAGGGCCTTCACACTGAGCTATGTCCCCAGCTCTTTTCTACTTTTCATTTTGAGACAGGATCTCACTACATGGCTAAATTGTCTGTGCTGAGCTTTAACTTGCTATCCTCCTGCCTCAGCCTTCCAACAGGCTTGTTCCACCACACCCAACTCTGTGCATTCTTCTCTTCACAAGTGGGTGAATACTCTTTACCCTCCCTCCTATCTTATCCTCTTAAGGATACGTTTAGGATCTTATTTGACTACAATGCTCTCCTATCACACAGAATCTAATCTGTACTTATCATTATACTCTCCCATCTATATTCATCCCACACATTTGGCAACAATCAGCAATATAGTTTTCACTTACCTACTGCCCAGTACACCCATGCTTTTCTTAGCAGTTTCAAAAATAGCCACACAGGCTTTGTACGCTTCTCATGTCTTCTCTATTCATGTCAAGAACACATACATACATGCCACACTTGCTTACAATTTTTACTTCCTTCCACAGGTGGGATTTAGAACATTCTATCATGCTATTTTATAACCTAATACCCTGTTCATGTGTCAGTTTTTAAAAACTGTCTTTCCCATTGTAAACTACCAAGAAACCTACCACAAATTAGACAGCTGTGCAAATATTAGCTACTCCCCCCATATCTGTCTTAATCAACTACATCTGACTAGGAATAGTTTAATCACACAAACAAAAAAGATAAATACAACAGATGAATCCATAATTAACAAGTCCACCAATCCAGATATTTAAGACCTCTTCAGTAATCCTAATACTGTGAACAATGAACTATTAGCATGTCTCAATTGTGTACATATTATACAACTTTAAAACACCACAGCCTAAGCACTGATGATTCTTGGCATTAAGTCCTTCAAATAGCTAAAAATACTCATTTAAAATCACTAATCCAATTGCTAGTTACTAATCTGAGGCCTGCACTGACACCCAGCACTTCTCATCAGCCCACAGGTGTAGGACTTGTGCCTCCTCCCTGAGCCTGTGGGAAAAGCTGGACAGACAACCGAGGTCTCAGGCCGCTTCAGGACACTTGAGCTGCCTCCCTCACTGCAGGGTGCACAGCAGGGCGAGTCCAGGGCAGGGGTGTAGATGGCATTTCTCCAGCACCATGTGTCTCCCGCAAGTCTCCTCAGACCAGCTCCTGGGCCCCTTCAGGTCTCCTTTTCTGAACCCATCCAGGACATTTATCGGTAACAGGTGTTTTCATCAGGGTAAATATTCGCAGAGAAATAAGGGCCCAATACCTCGCCTCTTCTGGATATCAGAAGGTAGAAGGCGGCTTGTAAGCTGCTCAGAGGCAGAACACCTGCCCTGAAGACACGAGGTCCTGGACTGTGGCCTCAAGCCTGTGTCCCCAAGCCTGACCCCACATACACCCTGAGGGAAGACAGGCTTGCAGATGACTTCCACACACACAGCTGTTCGCTGAAGCTAGAAACTGACAGGGAGCAGCGGCCACAGGCAGGCTGGGAACATTTCTGCCACCAGGCACAGCAGTACTCTCTGTCCTGGAGACATGTTCTAAGACCCTCAGAGGACACCTGAAGCCATGGACAGTAGTCCTATATACACTATGCTTTCCCATACACACGTGTGATAAACTTTAATATGTAAACTAGGCTCAATAAGAGATAATAACAGTAAAATAAGAAATTATAACAATATGCCATCATAAATACTATTTAAATTTTTAAAAAGCTGGATGTGGTGGTACACATCTGTAATCCTAGCACTCAGGAGGCTAAAGCAGAAGGATCATCAAGAGTCTGAGGCCAGCATGAACTACATATCAAGACACTGTCATTAAAAAAAAAAAAAAAAACCATGTTTGAGGCCCTGGGTTCCATCCTAGCACCACAATAATAAAATAGCCCTAAACAAGTATCTTCTAAAGAAATCAATTAAACTTAATGAGCATAACCAAAAAAAAAAAAAAAAAAACCTATATTTAAACTGATATTATCAACCACTATTAGGCACTTACAAGGCTTCTCTTAATGCACAACCTTTACTTTTTTTTTTTTTTTTTTTTTAACAATCTTACTTTCTAAGAAATAAACTGATGGAGTCAGAGATTTCGCTCAGTGGTTTTGGCATCTGCCTGGCAAGTGCAAGGTTCTGAGTTCGATCCCCACTAGCCACATACCACAATGCCACACATGATGACATATGCCCATCAGCAATCAGTCCCACACACCACAATGCTGAACGTGATGGCTCATGCCTGTAATCTCAGTCACTCAGGAGGCAGAGGCAGGAGGACTGCTATGAGTTCAAGGCTTGCCTGGCATAGTGAGCTCAGAGCCAGCCTGGACTACTAAAAGCAAGACCTTGTCTCCAAAAAATAAAAAAAAATAATAAAAATAAACTGATGTGTGGTACACATCTGTAATCCCAGCACTCAGAAAGCTGAGCCAGAAGGACTGCAAGATGCAGGCCAGCCTGCTATATAGTGAGCTCAAGGACAGTCTGAACAATATAGCAAGACCCTGTCTCAAATAACCAAACAAATCACAACAACAATATGAGATGTATCATATAAAACTATCTTCCATTTGAATTTAAGCAAGTTATCTACAAAAACAAAAAGAAAACAGAAAATACCCAATTGTGGTGACACAATCCTATAATCCCAGCACTTTGGAAGCTAAGGCAGGAAGATAGCTACATGTTCAAGACCAGCCTGGACTACACAGTGAGTTCAAGACCAGCCTGAACTACATAGTGAGGTCTTGCCTCAAAAAATAAATAAATAATTTTTTTAAAAAATATAAGAAGGAAAAGGAAAACATTATAAACCAGGCTTTAAAAAAATGTTAAAAGTAAAATAACAGTTACCAGAGGCTAGTTAAAGCAGGGTAGAGGGAGAGATGGCCACAATTTGGTCAGTTGGTCAGTGGGTGAATAGTTAGCCAGATGGGAGAAATGAGTACTGTGCTCTAGCCCACAGAAGAATAACTATAGATAATATTATACTGTATACTTCAAAAGACCAGAAAAATGAATTTATAATGTTTTTACCACAAGTAATAAATATTTTAGTCAATATGCTTACCTTTTTGACCATTACACAATGAATATACATGTACTGAAACCATGTGGTACACAATAAATACATACAGTTTTATGTCAATTTAGAAAAAGTAACAACTAGACAGGCACAATGGCACACACCTGCAATCCCAGCTATTCAGGCGGCTCAGGCAGGAGGATCCCAAATTCAAGGTTATCCTGAGCAATTCAACAAAACCCTGTATAAAAGTAAGAAAAAGGCTGGGAATGCAGGGGTAGAGTACCCTTGAGTTCAATCCCTTTACTGCACATAAAATTTAAAAATTAAAGTAATTAGATAATCTATGTAATAATACAAGTCAGAATTAATTTATAATAGTTTTTCTGTTTTCTAAAAAGATTCACCATTTATAAGAACATGATAGCTGGGCATGGCAACATACACCTGTAAACCCAGAACTCTAGGAGCCTGAAGCAAAAGGATTACAAATCTGAATTTGGCCTTGGCAATAAGCAGTTTAGCAGGAGACTGTCTCAAAATTTGGAAAAAAAAAAAATTTAAAGGGCTCAGGATAGCTCAATGCAAGATCTTAGGGTCAAATCCTGATTCATGGACTGTATGGGGAAAGAACAGGTAACAACAGGAGGGAGGAAGAAAGGGAGGAGAAAAGAGAAGACAAGAGAAAAGAAAATAAAGCGAAGATACGATGGCACACACTTGTAATCCCACCTCTCAGGAGACAGAGAAATCACCAAGTTTAAGGTCAACCTAGGTAGGCTATGTAGCAATCAAGACCAATGTAGACTATGCAGCAAGACCCTGTCTCAAAAAAAAGACCATGTATTGGAACTCACATGTACTAAATCATCCAATTTATTTATACAGAAGTCCCTCCCCCCAAAAAAATCTGCTCTAGGAAAGACACTGGTAGAAGAGAAGAAAAACAAAGCACAATGTGAAAATGCTTACAATATCAAGTCATTAGGGAACTGCAAATTAAGGGAACAACGAACCATAACACATCTATTAGAATACCTAAAACCCAAAAAACTGACAGTAATAAAAGCTGCCAAGAACACAGCAAAACAGAATCCTCATTCTTTGCTGGAAGGAACTCAGAGGGCAGTTTACTAATTTCTTACAAAGCTAACATGGCCTTACCATATGATCTAGGAATCACACTGCTAGGTATTTACCCAAATTAAGTTGAAAATGTACACTTACAAAAAATCCCACATGTAAATATTATATAAGCTTTATTCTTTCAATGGGAGAAAGAATAAAATGTGAGACATCCCTACATTAGCTATTATTCATTTAGTGATAAAAAATGTGCTCTCAAACCACCAAAAAAAAAAAAAAAATCACAAGTGAATCTTGTTAGTAAAAAAGAAAGCCAGTCTGAAAAGCCACACACTAACTGATTTCAATGTATAGCATTCCTGAAGTATTAAAACCACAGAGTGAAGACAGGGTTCATAGTGAAGTACTAGTATTTTGTTATGTCAATAAAAAATAAGCGGGGTATGGCAGTACATACAGGTAAACCCAGCATTCAAGAGGGTGAGGCAGGAGGATCTCCACAAAAAGGTCTGCCTGGGCCACATGATGAGTTCAATGCCAGCCTGAATTACAGAGACCCTCAAACAAACTAACAAATAAATTTTTTCACAAATTCAATAAGCCCTGATCAAAATCCTCCCAGACCAAAAAAATCTCCAAAGACTAAGTTATCCAGATTTTAGGTATGTACACTAAATTTTAATTCCTTCATATCTTTTTGCATGTGCTAAGACAATTTAGTGATGATATAAGACACCAAAACAGCCTATAAGAAACTCATTTAGTTAAAAAGTTTAAAGAACCAAAACAGTTTTTTTCTTGACCCAGTAAGTTAACAATCTCTTCTTTTCAAAATCTACATAGTAAACAAAAATTTTGCTGTAACCTAACACTCAAAAAAAGCAGTCTTTTTTTTTTTCCTCTCAATACCAGGGATCAAACGCAGAATCTTGTACTCACAAGGCAGGTGCAGTGACATGGCACTAAATCCCCACCCTCGAAAGACACTCTTTTCAAAAACCAAGCTAAAAGCCAGAAATGGTGGTGTATGCCTATAATCCCAGCATTTGGGAGGCTGAGGAAACAGAACTACTGTGAGTTCAAGCCCAGCCCGGAGTGCACAATAAGTTCAAGGCCAGGCTAAACTACAAAGCAAAATCATGTCTCACACACACACAAAAAAAACCTACCTATACAATTTAGCATTATTAATAGATGTTTTTAGATATCCATGTCATCAACCTAATTCAGAAAAGGCATTTGATAAAATATAATATCCAAGCCAGACATGGTGGTGCACCCCTACAATCCCAGTACTAGAGAGGCTGAGGCAAGAGGATCACTGTAAGTTTAAAACCAGTCTAAGCTACATAGTAAGTCCAAGGCTAGTCTGAACTACAGTGAGACACTGTCTCAAAAACTAAAAAATATTTATATCTTTATATATAATATCCATTAATGATTAAAATAACCAAATAGTAACTAAGAATTAGGAATTTTTCAACATGACAAAAGGGTCATCTACCAAAAACCCCTAGAATCAATATTATTTATGGTGGTGAAAAATTAAATGCCTTCCCCCTAAGGCCTGGAAGAAGGAAGAGGGTTAGCTATCTGCATTTCTTTTCACCTAGGACTGGACATTCTGGCCATTATAAGTCGGCAAAAAATGAGGGGCATGGGCCGAGGATATAGCTCAGTGGTTCTGGCACCTGTCTTGCAAGCACAAGGACCCAGGTTCAATCACCAGTAACCACATAACAATACTGGGCGTGGAGACTCACCCCAGCAGCAACCAGTACCACATACCACAGTGCCGGGCGTGGTGGCTCACGCCTGTAATCCCAGCACTCGGGAGGCAGAGGCAGGAGGATTGCTGTGATATGAGTTTGAGGCTGAGCTCAGGGCCAGCCTGAACCACAAAGCGAGACCCTGTCTCAAAAAACTTTAAAAAAAAAAAAAAAAGAGGGGCATACACAGAATGGACTATAAGGAAACATTTTTTCCAGATAAAAAGATCATTCATATAGAAGGTCCTAAGGTATCTATAAAGCATCTACTAGAATTAACAAGTTTAGAAAGATCATGCTTCATGTATGGTAAACATATAAAAATCAGATGTATTTCTATATATTAAGGTAAGAAATCAGAAACCAAAATTCCAAAATATGAATAAATAAATAAGCAAGCAAGCAAACATGGTGGCAAAGGCCTGTAATCCCAGCAATTCAAACGCTGAGTCAACAGCATCAAGCTGGAGGCCAGCCTGGGCTACACAGTGAATCGGAAGCCAGCCTGGACTACAGAGCTAGATCCTGTCTCCCAAGAAAAAGGAATTTAGTAAAC
>PVIR01040137.1:0-13511 GCA_004026965.1 Petromus typicus | reverse complement strand
AAAAAAAAAAAAAAAAAAAAAAAAAAATTAATACTGGGGTGAAACAGCACCAAGAATTTACTGTCAATTTCTACATTTTATAATTTCACTCTAAAATTCATCCTCAACTCCAGAACTGCTGACAGTAAAATAGATCGGTTCAAAGACCAAATAACTACTCCCAAAAGAAAATTAATATAAATTTCCTAAATGCTAATATTAACTTCAAGTCATAAACACTCCTGTATGTGCTCATCAATGGTGCGTGAAATCGCACTTTGCTAGTCATTTGTTAAAGGAAAAGGAAACTCTAAGTGTACCACAGATTAACTAAGAAGGAACACTTCAAATAAACTTAGTTAACACACATTTGACAGCTCTTCTAATACCTTCTCTGAAAAGTCAGAAACAGAACATTTCACTAATAAACTACAAAGACCTACTTGGTAAACAAGTATTCCTTACTGAAATGATTAACAGTTATTTTGTTTTGTTTTACATCAATTTTTATTTTCTATTAGTACATGATTGCAGTAGATAACATCGTATTTCTCTTGAGTTGATATCTATGTGTACTGTGCATAACATATCTTAATTTTTTTAATCCGTTTCTCTCCCCTAACTTCTTGTCATTTGTTTGTGTTACCGGACATTAAACTCGAGGTCATCACCCTAAACTATTTTATTATTTTGAGATAACTTCTCACTAAGTTGATAAATTGTCCAGGGTGGGTTCAAACCTGGAGCCTTCTGCCTCAGCCTCCTCGAGTACTGGAATTACAGACCTGCATATCGATGCCTGCCTGACAATTCTTTTACAGCAAGAGAAAATTCCATAGCCTCAGAGTAACACACTCATAGAACTTACTAACAGCTAACAATAACTAATACAGTATTGAAGGATCTCCTTAATACCAGCATACTAAAGAACAGAGTATACTGAAAATAATTAGTCTTCTGAGATATCATATGAGCTGTATAGGAAATTATCCAGTCTCATTTCTGAAAAGTAACTAAAAAATTCTAAAAAGTTCTAAAAAATTATTTCTGAATAGTCACCTAAAATTTAGAATTGCTAAGAAATAATTCAGTCTCTTTTGTGTTAGGTATTCCCTATAGCAACCAAAAGTTACTGTCCGTTCTGCCTACATGAATTAATCATTTTCATAGACAATTTCCAAACTCGGGGATATATAATTCCCAGGAAAATACAAAATTGTCAGTTGCATCTATATGGCTAAAAATACTAAGAAAATTATGAAATATTAAAAGATATGACTCAGTTCAAGTTGTAAATTTAAATTTCAAAAGTCATTTAACTGTTTAAGTTCCCTTTTGCAGATGTAAAACACCACCACGCTGAGATGAAATGGGCTGATGAATCATTTACCCAAGTTGAAACGTAGGAAATAGTATATTATTGTGAAATGTTTCTTAGTCAAGTATGACAGAGTGAAAGCACATTAAGAATAGAATAAAAGTGATGTGATTATGGATAACTAATGATCGATATTTTTCAAAGTTAAGGCATTTATGGTCTGACAAGTACTACGGAGAGCAATGGAAATAACTATTTAAAATTTAACTACCAAGAAAAAAAAACATATGAAATCAATACAAATATTTTTTGCCTCAGTCCGCAAAAAATTATTTCTGAATAGTCACCTAAAATTTAGAATCGCTAAGAAATAATTTAGTCTCTTTCGTGTTAGGTAATCCCTATAGCAACCAAAAGTTACTATCCTTTCTGCCTACATGAATTAATCATTTTCATAGACAATTTCCAAACTCGGGGATATATAATTCCCAGGAAAATACAAAATTGTCAGTAAATACCAAAAAGCTCCAGGTTTAGCACAGAAAGGAAACCCACAAAGGAGAAAACATTTGACAGCTCCTTCCCCCCAAAGCTCTTTAATCTGCTTTATAAA
Organism: Petromus typicus; assembly: GCA_004026965.1. NCBI lineage: Eukaryota > Metazoa > Chordata > Mammalia > Rodentia > Petromuridae > Petromus > Petromus typicus. The sequence continues at coordinate 11,601 of PVIR01040137.1, read as the reverse complement.
TGTTTCTGTTGAAGTATACTCTGAGCGTGTGGCTCAAGGGATCTTCTACACCCAACCCCTAACAAGGAAACACAAGCAACCCGACTCTGGCAAACAGGAAGATCAGAAGAATTATTAGAAACTGACGTCCGCCAGGACCAGGAGTTTGAAAGAAGGGTAAGCAGTACAGATGCATGTGAATTTACCAAAATAAAAGCATAAGTAAAAAATTTAAAAGGCAGAAAACTGGGCAAGAAGTTAGTTGGAAGTCTGGAGGGAGGCGAGGCCGCCGTCTGGTTATGAGAATGACACTGCGGGGTCAGGAGGCGATTCCCGAGCATGGGGAAACGCGCAGAGTTCTCCAGAGACCTGACCCGGGCACCAGAGGCAAGAACGCTGGGACGTGGCTCGCAGAGGACACGCGGGGGTGGGGCCCGCCCAGCTAAAGCCTAGGCTCCTGCAAGAGCTCTCAAAGGCGGATCGCAGCTTGAGAAAGTCAATGGGTTCAAGGAGGCCTGCACCGGCCAGGCAACAGCATGGCAAGGGGCGCCGCACCGGGCGGAAGCTCCGAGTCTGAGGCCCCACGATCGGCCCTCAGAAAGTCGGAGCAACCGTGGGGCTCCGGGTCCAACCTGTCCTGTCTCCTCACCCCCACCCCCAGGCCGGGACCGGACCCCAGGGACCGACAGGAAGCTTCCGGCCTTATGCTCTCCGCAGCGGCAGGGTAAAAGAAGCAATATGCTCTTTGTGCCGCGAGTGACACTCACCGGCCAGAAACCTCGACTGTAACCAGCAGCTTCGGGGGCGGCGGCAGCAGTGGCAGCAGGAACCGAACATCCAAAATGGCGGCTCCCTCGGCCTCACCACCGCTACTGCAGGCGGAGGGATCCTTCGGAGAAAGGTGGTGTTTAACTAACTTCGCACACTCTAGCGGAAACTTCAGTACCTGGCCCCCTCTCCTTGTGGATCCCGCGTTCCCTAACTGCAACTTCTCGCGCCTCCTCCCTCCGATTACCCCAGAACGCGGACCCCGCCGAGGACTATTTGCCAAGGAGGAGGTGACTGCTCCAGACAGAGCGACGCAGAGCGTAGCAAGAGTCGGGGCTGTCACTGATGACGCGGGACGCGGCTGCCGAGTCACCGCTGCGAGGAGTCTGGGAAAGAAAGATCCGGCCGACCTGGGAGTCGGCGCACTTTGGTTCCGCTTGGGGGGAAGGGACACTGGGCTACCAGGAAGCGGTGGTACCACCTGGGGAGGGCGGGGCCCGGCAAAGCAGTGGGGGAAGTGAGAGGGGTGACCCGACCCCGAAGGACTCCAAAGTTGTGCCCGCTACCTGACACCTTAGCTGCTCCATTATTTCTGAAGCGTGCTCCAGAGTGTCTTGGATTCTAGGGTTTTATGATATATTTGCAACGAATTTTATGAAAAAAGCTAGAAGATAAAGCAGAATGGATTCCAGGTCCAGTTTTGTCAAGTCACTTAAACTTTTGATATTCTGTTTCCTCATATGTTAAAAAAAAGATTCAGATAGCTAAAACCCTTTCAGAATGAGCTTTTTATCTACGATTCCTTGAATTACTGACCTGAGCCAAAGAAAGCCTAACCAGACAGTTTCTGGCTTGATAAATAATTACTGACATGTGACAGGAGTCTTTTCCATGTGAACATAAAGCAGTCTTTGATATCTTGGCCCATTTAAAGGAAAGGTGACCTACCTAGACTGAAATCCTTCAGGTAGCCTGGCAACAACAGCACTCCTGAAAGTGAGTAAAACCGCACAGGACTGGATACCAAAGAAAACCAATCAAACCACGGTCCAGTTTACGGCCTGAGTCATAAAAAAGGAAATTGCATGCACCTTTTTTTTCTTAGGCAGTAGTTTTCACGCAAGGATTTCAAAACACTTTACAAAAAGTGAACTGGGTATGTCCTGCCATACAATTTTGTCCTTTAACTTCTGGAGCCTGCCAAGTGACTGGAAAGGCCAAGAATGAGATAATAAGAATTATCATTTTTATTATTAAATATTGATATTACACTGTTCATAAAGCACCTCCTTATGTAATCTAATGTGACCCTCCAGAAAACCTCCTGAGTCAATAAACAATTTAGTTTTACAAATGAGGAGACCGAAAGCCCAGCATGGTGGCAGATGCCTGAGATCTGAGCATTCAGGAGGCTGAGGCAGGAGGATTATTGTGAAATCAAGGCCAGCCCAGGCTACCTAGTGAATTCAAGATTAGCCTGAACTATATAGCGAGGCCGAATCTTAAAACAACAAAAAAATATGTGCACGAACAAATAAGAAAAGTGAGATCCAGAAACTGTGACTTGCCCAAAGTCCTCCTTCTACACTGGTTTCTCAAAAACTAGAAAACCACAACCACTACATCCCAAACACAGGCACACTCAAAGTGGGATCAACCTGTAGCAAATGATTTGGAAAACAAAGTGCTTATGGAATCTAGGTCCTCTTATTCCTCTGTCACACTTTGCTACAATGCAGCCCTGGATTACATGGCTACTAAAGAGTGGAAAGTACCCAAAAATGGCATAGAATGAGGTGCCTCTGAGCTTTGGCTATCCATGGAATGAACATAAGCCAAATTCAGTTTGGGGTTCCCATATAAGTAAAAGTTTGTAGGTGGCAAAGCAGAATTAGCTAAAGTACTCTTTTGGAACATTACAGAAACTGCTTAGAGGCCAACATTAAGTGTTCACCATTGCAAACCACAAAAGGAGAGATAAACCATTTTCTTATGGAGAGGAGTATTAAAGAGATAATGGAAACATAAATTTTCTCTGTATTTTTTAACTTACTTTTTTCTTTATTTTAAAAAAACCTCCGAAAAGGGATCACATCAAATTTAAAAACATCTGCACAGTAACGGTATCCACCAACAGTGAAGAGACAAGACCAAAATTACCAAAAATTTTGGCAACTACTCTTCAAAAGACTAGTATCTAGAATTACGAAGAACTCAAAAAAAAAAACTCCCTGAAATTAAAAAAACCATTCTAAAAATGGACATCTGAAATAGACACTTCTCAGATGAAGTACAAATGGCCAATAAATATAGGGGAAAATGTTCAACATCAGTGGTCATTCAAACAATGTAAATTAAAACAACATTGGAATTCTATCTAGCTCCAGAAAGAATGGCCATTTTCAAGAAATCAAGAAATAACAAATACTGAAGAGGCTTCAGGGGAAAAGGAAACACTTCTTCATTGCTGATGGGGATGTAAACTAGTATAACCACTATGGAAATTTCAAAATAACACTATAGAAATTCTATTTGACCCAGCTGTTCCCCTCTGAGGTATCTCCTGTGAAGAGCTAAAGATATCATATTGCAATGATACATGCACACCCATGTTTATAGAAGCATAATTCATAATAGCTAAATCTTGGAAGGAGCCTATATGTCTATTAGCAGATGAATGGATAAATGAACTGCAGCATATATGGACAATGGAGTGCTACGGTGCCATAAAGATAAACTTCATTCACTTGTAGAAAAAAATGAGTGTGCATTAAGAACATAATAAGTGAAATAAATCAGAGACAGAAGCTTTTGATTTCTTACTATACAAGAAATCCAATTTATATATACAGTGCAAAATAAAAGACAAGAAGAAAAAAATTAATTAGTATGGCCAACATATCTATCTAGAAGTATTAATTGTGGAGTTGTTTTTTTGTTTGTTTGTTTGTTTGTTTTTTAGTTTTTTGAGAAAGGGTCTCACTTTGTAGTTCAGGCTGGCCCTGAGCTCAGCCTCAAACTCACATCACAGAAATCCTCCTGCCTGTGCCTCCCGAGTGCTGGGATTGCAGTTGTGAGCCCCCATGCCCGGCACTGTGGTACGTGGTACTGATTGCTGCTGGGCAGGAGTCTCCACACCCAATATTGTATGTGGTTACTGGGGATCAACCCTGGCCCTTGTGCTTGCAAGACAGGTGCCAGAACCACTGAGCTAAATCCCCAGCCCAACTTACTGGGGTTAAGGATGTCTGCCTTGCCCTATGTGATCTTCAACTACAGGGCAAATTGTGGATAACCACTCTGTTTTATGCATGGTAGGATTTTGGTTGTGAAGGCTTGGTACCAAATAAAGGTGTAGCAAGCTTAAGGAATTGGCTCTTTTAACGCTGGGTATTTGACTTTTTGCTGCTGCTGCTCAGAGTAGCAAGAGTCGAGCCCGGGCTCAGCCTTTTTCTCAAGGCTTTTTTTGCTTTTTGTTGTTTGTTAATCTCTTGCTGTGGAATTCACACAGGACTGGAGTTTGCACTAGGGTTCTGGCTGCATCCTCTTCCCCTGTCTCCCACATAATTCTGTGTCAGTAAATATCATTTCAATAGTAATATTTTAACTGCAAAGATTATATGAAATTTCTTACATCTTGCTAATTCTGTAAAATCACAGATGGATTTGTAATGCTTTACCATAGTGCTCTGCTTTTTATTATCTTAATACCATTAAATATATGAAATCTATCCTGAAAAAAAATCTTCTACTGTCTTTAGGATAAGTATTATCATCCCCAGTTTAGACATAAGAATATAGAGCCGGAGAGATTTAGCACAAACCAAACTCAGTCTAGAGCTTCCAACTCTGGACTTGTCTTCTATTCCATACTGTAATCATCCAATAAATGTGCAGACTGATTTGCATGCTGTCCTGGATGCAAGAGACATTACAAAAGGGAATACATCTCCCTTCTAGATAATTATAATCTCATTGAGGGAAACTAGGCTTTTAAACATTCTTTTGAGACAGGATCTCACTATGTAGCTTATGTTGGCTTCAAACTAGTGCAATCCTCCTGCCTCTGCCTCCCCAGTTCTGGAATTACAGGCATGCATCACCAGACCCAGCTTGTCAAGATTTCATAAATACCAAGAAACTAGTGATACTTTTAGCAGATAAATTCAGAAAACCTAAGTTTTGTTGTTGTTATCGTTGTTGAGTTTTTTAATGTGTGTGTTTTTGAGACATGGTCTCACTATGTAGTTCAAACTGGCCTTGATCTCACTATGCAGTCTAGGCTGGCCTCGAACTCATGGTGATCCTCTTGCATAAGGGTCCTGAGTGTTGGGATTATAGGTGTGCACCACCACACATAGTTTCAGAAAATGTAAGTTTTGAGTATAAAAAAATTTTTTTGGAGACAAGGTCTAGCTTTGTAGTTCAAGCTGGCCCTGAACTCATTATATAGCCCAGGTGAGCCTCAAACTCAAAGCAGTCCTCCTGCCTCTGCCTCCTGAGTGCTGGAATTACAGGCGAGAGCCACCACACCTGGCACTGTGGTGAGTGGTACCTGGGATCAAACTTGGACCTTGTGCTTGCAAGGCAGACACTGGAACCACTGAACTAAATCCCCGGCCCTTGAGCATAAATTTTTTAAAAACAACAAATTAGAACATGTTTTATGTAATTCTATCAATTCCCCACAATTAATGTAATAATCATGTACTACAAACATAAACAATTTTTTTTTTGAGAAAGGGTCTCGCTTTTGTAGTTCAGGCTGGCCCTGAGCCCACTATGTAGCCCAGGCAAGCCTTGAACTCACAGAAATCCTCCTGCCTCTGCCTCTCGAGTGCTGGGTTTACAGGCATGAGCCACTATGCCTGGCAAACATTAATAAAACATTTTAACAATAAAAATACTGCTTACAGAGGAGAAAAAAGGCAGAAACTGCGAGATTACTGGGAGCCAGAGCATTAAAATAAGGCCCTTTAGAAGATACAGAATATCACTTGGGTGCTGTAGAATTTACAGGCAACCCTCTGTATTGGGTTAAGGGACTCAAGAAGGTTTTGTTTTGCTTTGTGATGCTGGGAATTGAACCTAGAGTCTCCACAGAGCTACAGCCCCAGCGCTTTTTTATTTTTACTCTGAGACAAGGTCTTGCAAAGCTGCCCCAGCCAGGCTGGAACTTGGGATCCTCCTGCCTCAGACTCTCAGAGGGCGGACAGCACAGCCTTGTCTCGTCACACCTGGACGAGCTTCTTAAATTGCTGTTTTAGTACCAGCAGTTGAAACCCACAGGCCCGTTGCACACACAGGACAGCTCCCTCAGGAGAAATGCAGGCAGCCTGTTTCACAGGAACTCTTCCTGTCTCTCCACATGCCTGGCAACTCAACCATGAGAGGACAGCTTAGAGGGCAAACCTTGTAGGAAATACAGTGACAGGAGTCAAAGAACTAGCTCCACTGGCCCGTTTTGTTAAGGCTTGATTCATATGAGTCTATAAATTTGCCCAAAAGTCAAAGAGAAATTACTTTCTCTGCTGTTGTTTATATAGTGTTTTTATAAAAAGCACTTCCACATTTCTTTTAAGCATGTTCCCTCATTACAACGTATCCTGACCTGAAGAAAAGATTTTAGAAGGTGAGCCTTCAGTTATAAAGCAGAAATGATGTAAAAGTCAAAATTCCAAGAGCCAGTTCTACACGTTCTTTGACCTCTGACCAAGACCTTTAGGAAGCCCAATAATGAACGGAATTGTTTTAATCAAAGATTTTTTTTAAATTAAATGAGAGAAAATCTATATTCCCTCTAAGTGAAAATCAAAAGCCCTGAGGGACAGGCTGACTCTTTGTTGTAGAAATTCTTAAGTGGCAGCCCAAAGCCCTGCCTGAGGTGCAATATTTTCTTTTTTGCAGTTACTCTTTTTTTTTTTTTCTTTTAGGTTTTTTTTGGTTTGTTTTTTTTTTTTTGTTTTTTTTTTTTGAGACAGGGTCTCGTTTTGTGGTTCAGGCTGGCATTGAGCTCAGCCTCCAACTCACGTCACAGCAATCCTCCTGCCTCTGCCTCCCGAGTGCTGGGATTACAGGCGTGAGCCACCACGCCCGGCACTGTGGTATGTGGTACTGATTGCTGCTGGACGTGAGTCTCCACACCCAGAATTGAATGTGGTTAACTGGGGGATCAAACCTAGGCCCTTGCGCTTGCAAGACAGGTGTCAGAACCACTGAGCTAAATCCCTGGCCCATCACAGTTATTCTTGATGTGTAAATAACTGTTTTATGTTGGTAACTTTGGTGGGAAAAGCCTCATGGACTATGAGACAACAGTGAACTTGAACCAACAAACAAGGAGATGTGGCTATTCTCCTGGGAGAAAAAAGAGACAATACTCCTGTGAAAGGTCACCAGAGGAAGACACACCAGCCAAAAGCCGAGCAGGGATTCTGACACATTGTACTTTCCTAACACAGGACTATTGTTTGCACAGAGAAGAATCCATGGTTAATTGCTTTTGTTTTCCTTGACGTGCAGAGCCTCATTTTTGTTCCTCTAAAATCAGCGGTATGAATTGCTTTAAAATGAGCCTGGGAAGTCCAAGAAGCACTGGGACATCTGCAGAACTGGGGCAGCCAGTCCTCAGTGTCCAGTTCAGGGAATGCCACTCTCCTCTCCTTGCCAAGCTGTGTCTATGTGCCAGAGGACAGTCTAGCACTGATGCAGGTGCCAGTGTGAGGACGTTTGCTTCTGAAGAGAAGCAGCCAGGTGGCTATGCCCTGGCCTTGGCCTTCAATCCTAAAATTTTGTAATGCTGGGAATCAAATTCAGGCATTCTGCATGCTGAGTAAGCACTTTACCACTGGGCTATACCCACAGCTCTCATAGGAACTTGTTATTTACGAGAAAAGGAAAAGATCTTTCAGAGAGAGAGAGACATTGGTTTTCAGGTGCCACTTTTTCATATGCAGAAGGAGGGCCAGAGATGTAGCTCAGTGGCCCTACAAACACAAAATCCTGACTTACATCCATCCCTGGTACTCCAAATAAAACAAAACAAATCAAAAACAAAAACCCACATACCTGCCTCATCTGCAGAAGGAGACATACAATCTTGTTTGGACATAGAAAATAGAATTCTGAAATAAAGATTTTACATAACCAATAACTACATTTAAAATTGTATTTTACATTTTTTTGTGAATCTAAAACTGCCCTTAACAACACTGAAATTCCATCTCACTCCACAAAGAATGGCTACTATCAAGAAATCAACCAGGGGCTGGGGATATAGCTCAGTGGTTCCGGCGCCTGTCTTGCAAGCACAAGGACCCAAGTTCAATCCCAGGTAACCACATCACAATACTGGGCGTGGAGACTCACCCCAGCAGCAATCAGTACCACAGACCACAGTGCCGGGAGTGGTGGCTCACGCCTGTAATCCCAGCACTCGGGAGGCAGAGGCAGGAGGATTGCTGTGATGTGAGTTGGAGGCTGAGCTCATGGCCAGCCTAAACTATAAAGCGAGATCCTGTCTCAAAAAACCTTAAAAAATAAAAATTAAAAAAAAAAAAAACAAATCAACCAACAACAAATGCTGGCCGGGCTATGGCAAGAAAGGAATCCTCCTCCACTGTTGGTGGGTGTGTAGGCTAGTTCAATCACTGTGGAAATCAGTTTGGAAATTTCTTGAAAAACTAGGATTAGAGGACCCATTTGTCTCTATTTCCCTGCTAGGTATATACACGACAGAATTAAAAGCATATCACAGCAACATATGTGCACCCATGTTTATAGCAGCTCAGTTTGTGATAGCTAAACCTTGGAAACAGCCCAAAGGTCCATCAACTGGAGAATGGATAAAGAAGGGGTGTGTGTGTGTGTGTGTGTGTGTGTGTGTGTGTTAATAAAATAGAGTATTACTCAGCCATATAGAATGATAAATTAGAGACATTCATACCTAGTTGAATGTACCTTAAGGAAATACTTGTAAGTGAAATAAATAGGACATTGATATGTAAATACCACATCATTTTTCTAGTAGGAGAAATTGAAGGTGTAAATGAAGTCCAGAATTTATAACAGGTATTGTGAAATAGGAAGAAAATGCTTATAAGGAAAAGGGAAAGGGAGAAGGGGTAAGGGAAATTAAAGAAGGGAAAGAAAAAATTTGGTGGTAAAAGCAAAAAAAAAAGGGACACAAAATTCATATACACAGGAGGATGGGGTTGTAGGGAGGGCAGGGGAATGGGAAAAGTGAGAATCAAGATGTATCACGTACAGGTACAGATTTTCAATATTGACAGTGATCATAGTGAGTATATAAAATATACCCATAAACTCAATTAAAAAATAAATAAAACTGTCCTTAAAAGAGTTTATTAAAAATAGAAAAGCAGGGCCAGGGAGTTAGCTCAGTGGTTCCAGCGCCTGTCTAGCAAGCGCAAGGACTTGGGTTCGATCCCCGGTAACCACATACCATACTGGGCATGGAGACCTAAAAAAAAGAAAAAAAGCAAAAAAGAGCCTGTCAATAAGAAACAAAAAAAAAAAAAAATTACCTGGGATATCCTGTTTCCTTTTCTTTATCTGGTTGTATAGCATCATTAATGTTTATCAGAACATAGCATATAAAAGAAACTGAAAAGGGACCTAATATTTACTGATTCCCTGCTAAGTTCTAAAGTTTTAGATACATTATTTCTTTTAATCCTTATTACTGCCCCTACTTTATATATGAGAAAAAAGAGGCTTCCATCTGGTAAGTAGCAGCGACTACATTTGATTCCAGGCGTACAGCTGGATTCAGCTGGTTTTCTGGAAACACTTCTCTCACCCACTGTGTTTATTATGTACTCGTGCTCTATTCTCTCATCTTTGTTTGGCTGGATTTTTTTTTTTTTAATGCTGGGGATCAAACACTAGGCAAACAATTTATCATGCAGATACACCCTCAGGTCTAAATACTGAATTCTAAAAATTCATTTAGCCCCTTAGGTTTTTCACACATATTTCACAAGGGTACCATTTGCCAAAAGTCTTGGAGTTAATATCAAGTGGGATTTAAATTCAGATTATGCTGCCTCCCTGAAGAAAAGAAATAACTAGGAGAGAACTAAAGATCCAAGAGAAAACTAAAATTGAATGACTACAATTAATGAAATTCTGTAGGTCAGGAATGTTCATCTCTCATGATGTGTATATTTAATGTACCAATAAAGATAATAATAAAAAGAAAAGAATGTTCATCTGAAAATTCTAAAATTTTTAGAGACAGGGAAAATTATATGTATGTGTACAGATGCATATGTTCATACATAGATTATTACAGTAAGCACTAATCACAGAAGTTAAGAAATGGAAGGCACCGTGGACGAGAAAACTTCAGAACCACACACTGACAGCTATGCAAAAACTCATTTCCCAACCAAACACTCGCTCCAGGATGAAGGGATTAGGTTGTTTTCTTTAACATTTCAAGTCTCCGGTTAAGATCTTCAAAGTCAACCTCTTCAGAGTCATAAGGGTCAATGGATGGGCTTGAATGAGGTTTTACATCAGGCAAATCAAGCAGCACTGAGTCACGGAAACCAATCATGGCTCTTGATTCCGGCTGTGGAGGAGTTTGAGGGTTGGGTCCTGGACCTGTTAATTTCAATCAACGTAATTAAAAGTTACAAGGCAGTCCTCCAGAAAGAAATCCCAGCCTCAAAAAAAGTAAGCTACTGTTGTACTCTGAAGAAGTTTTTAAAAAATGCCTAATTGGATTTTTTTTTAATTGTTTATGTTTTTTTAGGTTTTTTGAGACAGGGTCTCGCTTCGTAGTTCAGGCTGGCCCTGAGCTCAGCCTCAGTCTCACATGACAGCAATCTTCCTGCCTCTGCCTCCTGAGTGCTGGGATTACAGGTGTGAGCCACCACGCCCGGCACTCTGGTATGTGGTACTGGTTGCTGCTGGGTTGAGTCTCCACGCCCAGTATTGTATGTGGTTACCGGGGATCGAACCCAGGCCCCTGCGCTTGCAAGACAGGCGCCAGAACCACTGAGCTAAATCCCCGGCCCCGTAATTGATTTATTGATTATTTCAGGATGTGATCATTTGAGGAATTGTGACTTCAGAAGAGTCATTTGGTCTGTCATTTCCTACAAGCCATAAATATTCTTTGGGAAGGGGCTGGGGATTTAGCTCAGTGTTTCCAGCACCTGCCTTGCAAGCACAAAGGCCTGGGTTCAATCTCCAGTAACCACATACACCAAAGCTGGGCGTGGTGACTCACACCCACCAGCAATCAGACCACATACCACAGTGCTGGGTTAGGTGTCTTGTGTCTGTAATCCCATCACTCAAGAGGCAGAAGCAGGAGGATGGCTGAGTTTGAAGACCAGACTGAACTACAAAGCGAGACTTTATCTCAAAATAGAAGATTATTTGGGAAGAAGAGTCTTTCACAGGCCAAGTCCAGAAAGTAACCTGAGTTACTGAACACAGCAAATTTGGGTTGTATAGAACCAGAATAAACAGACTCCTGCAAGTAACTATTTCCACTATCTTTGACATTTCACCCACATATTTCTTTTTCTTTTTCTTCCTTTTTTTGTGTTCATTTTTGGTTTTTTGAGATAGGTTCTCATTATTAGTTCAGGCTACTCTTGAACTTACTTTGTAGCCCAGGCTGCCCTTGAACTTGCAGTGATCTTTCTGCCTCAGCCTCCCTAGTGCTGGGGTTACAGGCATATACCACCATGCCCACACCCATATTTCTTAGTCATACAGTATTCCTAAAATTTATAGCTATAGTCCAGAAGTCAATTTGTCCTGTCATTCCCTTACACATTTACTATTCTTTTTTTTTTTTTTTTTTTTTTTTTT
>PVIR01040136.1:0-13511 GCA_004026965.1 Petromus typicus | reverse complement strand
AAAATGTATCCTCTGGCCATTAATCTGCCTAATCATGTATATAAGCTGTGCTATTTTTCCCTTCAGGGCCGTTCCTTCCCTGCGTGTAAGGACGGTCCCGGCGCCGGTCCCTGAATAAACCTCTTGCAACTTGCATCGATACTGTGCTGTGTGTTTCTCTGAGGCGTGTCTCCCGAGATAGATCTGCGAAGGTCTAACAGGTTCAATCCTCTGTAACCACATACAATACTGGGTGTGGAGACTCACGCCCAGCAGCAATCAGTACCACATACCACAGTGCTGGGCGTGGTGGCTCACGCCTGTAATCTCAGCACTCGGGAGGCAGAGGCAGGAGGATTGCTGTGATGTGAGTTTGAGGCTGAGCTCAGGGCCAGCCTGAACTACAAAGCGAGACCCTGTCTCAAAAAACCAAAAAAAAAAAACAAAAAAAACAAAAACTAAAAAGGGGACTCATCAACATAACACGTTTAATTTAAAGCATTTAGGAAACCAATCACAAATTAATGCTACATTCTACACGTGACACCAATAGCATCTATGTCAACAGCATGTTTTTTTAAAAAAAGGTTTTACTGTACTTGCAAAAAAAAGAGGGGGGGGATTTCTAAAGTGCCTTAAAAGAGCCATTTCAATTCAATGCCCTCAGATAAAACCTCAATTACTAATTAAGTGCACATTTCAGTTCACATCTCTGTTTAAGAGGTTTATTCTGGGGAATTATTGAGACGAAGATCTTTAAAACTTTGTTGTTTTTTTTTCCTGCAAGACAACATTGACTTGTATTGAACCTGAAATGTGGTCATGACTCACCCCACAATAAAATGCTCAGGACTGTCACTACTTACAGTAGAAAGCTATTTATGTGCCAAAATATTTCTCTCTCTTCCAAGACGTTACATGAGTGTCTACTCTCTTCTCTCCTGGAGAGGACCGTGTGCCTTTAAAATCAAATTACTGTTGCCAACATACTAGGAGTTATCCTGACATCATTTGCTCATTCACTCAAACACTTACAGCTTGGTGCACGTTGGTCTCTGTTTTAGGAACTAGTGATGCAACAACAAATAAAAACTCTGACCTTTGACCTACTCTGAATGACAATTATTTCAATGGAGACTATGATAACAAGGGGTTAGCCAGCAAGAAACAGCAGTCCACTGTGGGAGCCTGGCCATTCCCAGCCGCTGCTTCCCCTCCCATACTGACCATCTGCAGAAATGAAACGAAGGAAGAAAATGAAGGTAGTTCGTTCATGACCTTCTCACAGACAAAAGCAGTGCCATTCTCTTCAGCTGTTAGAATAAATCTCACTCTAGCTTCACATTCCGTAACAATCTCTGGAGAAGATTTAAAATATTATGTCTCGAGAGGATACCAGTTCTAGCTTTATAAATATTACAAGCGGGCCTGTAACTGCCTAAGTTCAGGTGCCTTTCCTGGAGGCTTCTGTCTTATCTGCGGTAAAGCTGACGGTGTGCAGACACTGGTTTCACAGTATCTGTTCCACTCCCCACCGCCACCCTGCGTCTGGTTCAGCAGTTGGCTCACTGGGGACCCCTGAGCCAGTGCTCACACACAATCCACGTAAAGCACTTAGCGCTCCTAAGGGTGCTCCTCTTGCCCTTGGAAACTGGTTCTCAGGAGCAGACCTCCAAGTCAGCAACTTGGGACAGAAAATTGTCTTTCTTGGCCAAAATGCATCACCAGAAACCCACACCAGCCTCTGGAGTCAGAACCATTATTCACCAGCAGCTCCAGGTCCCCACAGGCTTGTTTGCCTTCCCCCTGCAAGGAAAGGGACAGAAAGCAATGGAGCCCTTTTACTGCTCAAATTCAGTGTCTATGTTACTATGTTGTACAAACTTCAACCTACAGGGTCTGTGGCTAAAGAAACTTAAGAGGATTATCTGCCTCTACGAAAATTATAAATATATTCCCAAAACCAGCAGGTATGAAATCTACAGGTGAGACAAGAAACAATATGGCATCTTTTAAGAACAGAGGGCTTTCCAGTTTTCTGGCAGGGCCTTTATCATGATACTTTGTACTCTTAGTACTATGAGTGTCTCCACTGCCTCTTGCTAGACCCTGGGGTCCTCAAATATCGGACTTTCCTAGTTTACACTGATCAGGCCAGGGCCAGTGGGAAGCCCAGGTCCCTGCAGGCCGAGCTGAAGCTCCCAGTGGGAGTGCAAAAGAAAATGAGCCAAAGCCGAAGCTGAGGACACGAGGTACACAAGCTCTGACAGAACTGTATGTGTAGGGCTCACAGAGTTCTTGGTCTCCTCAGATAAAATACCCACTTTGATCACTTCAAAATTAGGATTAGCCTACAGGGAAGATGAAGCATTCTGAATAAAACATATTGTAGAAAAATGTACTTCAAAACTCTTCAAATTTAAAAAGAAAAGTTATCATAGAGCATCTCAGATACAATATAAAAATGTAATGAAATTATTCAAGTTACCATCATGTGCGAGTCTCATAATACTTCAACAGTAATAAATACCATGTAAAAGAGAATAATTTAAAGCCAGTTATATCATTGCTATTCATCATTAGTTTTCCACCTCAGAAACCATCACAAATAAAATACAAATAAAATCTGCTTTTCTATATATTTTGAAAGGCAGACAACAGTGTATATAATTTCTATTCTTCACATACACACACACAAAATATTAGGTAAACAATTCTCCCTAAGGACCAAAAGTAAACTCTGAGGTTCCTGAGAACTATTCACTTACACAATGTGTGAACTCTTTAAGAATAAAAACGGGATGGTCCACAGATAGTTAAGAATGTTTTGTATAAAATGTGAATAAGGATCTGCGTACATTTTCAGAACTGAGAACAATTTTTAATATACTCTCAGCCTGAAAGGGCTGTGAAATAATGCTTATGTTTATCTTATCCATCCACTTACAGCATTATATTATAATTTTCCATCAATGTTAGAATGTTCTTCCCAAATGTCCTCAATTCTGATATTGTATAAGTTATTTTTAAAAGCTGTGCTTCAATATAAACAATATGCTAAGCTGTTCTGGCTCCGAGCATGTGGCAAGTGTCTCTTAGGTGTTCAGTTCATTTTGGGCAAAGCATTCCTCACTGTAAACATCGCTTTGTTCTCTGAATGTGTTTAAGCAAAGTCTGATTTCATCTGCCTTGATAGCACCCTGCAGGCAATCTCTTTGAAAGTGACTGAATTAACTTCTATAAATTCAGATTTTGATTTCCCACTGGACTCCTTTTGAAGCTCCCTTTCTTCCATTGAAGTCACTGTGGTATGAACTGAATATCCTTTAGATTATATCTTGTTAACTAAGTTTTCAATCAGAGCAGAGCGCAACAGATGGTGGTTACTGGACTGGAATTAGCCACAGAGACGACAGGGTAAGGAGAGCTTGAGTGTACAGAAGCCGAGGCTGACACCCAGTTGAGACCCTGCCAAGTGCAGGCTGACTTCTGACTCGAAGGGGCCTCATTGGCCAACAGTCAGTAAGGGCACATGAAAGGCTCAGATTAAATTAGGTCCTGATATGTTTATTATTTTGCAAACTAGTCTCCCACAGTACTTGCTGTCTGTGAGCTCGAAGTCACACCACACATTGGCACAGTAAGATGCTTTTCTGAGGCTCGAAGTCTCTTCATTGTGCTTTCGAGTCCTTCTACTTGTCATTGATGTGGACTTCTACAAAAACACTTGCTACATTTTACTTGCTTCCATGTGTTTCTTGTAGGAAGTTAATAAACCACTCCTTCATAGTATTTTAGAGACCATTATGTTCATTAGAGGCTCGATAAGACATGCTCACTATCACTACCAAAAACCATCTACTGCAGGGCCGGGGAGTTAGCTCAGTGGTTCCGGTGCCTGTCTTGCAAGTGCAAGGGCCCGGGTTCGATTCCCCGGTAACCACATACCATACTGGGCATGGAGACTCACGCCCAGCAGCAACCAGTACCACATACCACAGTGCCGGGCGTGGAGGCTCACGCCTGTAATCCCAGCACTCGGGAGGCAGAGGCAGGAGGATTGCTGTGATGTTAGTTTGAGGCTGAGCTCAGGGCCAGCCTGAACCACAAAGCGAAACCCTGTCTCAAAAAACCTAAAAAAAAAAAAAAAAATCTACTGCAAACCAACTATGAACCCAATGGGGTGCTTTAGTCAAAATGAATCCTGTGTCATGGAAGTCAGAGATTTGAACTTCAAGAACAAAATCAGCAGCAAGAAGAATCCAGAAGTCTTTGTCGAGCATTTTTCTCTTCATTATTTGTTTTCGTTTCACTGTGCATGATCAAATCTGCCAAAATTGAAAACAGTATTATGACAAAGGTGAAGCAGAACCAACCAGTACTAATCAATGTCTCTTCTGCTGAAAATCTTTCTCATATACTTTGCTTTGGCATATCTTGTTTCTTAGCCTAATTTCAAAGCACAGTGAAATCAAGTCAAGGCAGCAATTAAACTGCCCAATTCTCAGTCACCTTCAAATGAGAAAAGCTGGAGAACAACAGCCGAGAGGACCAGAGGTACAGACAGAAAAGACAGTAAGACAAAACAAATATAAACAAGAAAGACTACTAGACAGACCACTGAAGCAAAAGGTATAGTATGAGAGAAAGAGTGACAGAATGAAGAGAATATCAGAAAAGATTTTCTTCTTTGGAAATTTAAGGCAGTGCTCCTTCCCTCCCAACCTCAGCACCATGCAATAAAATGGTTCCAATGCTAGGTAAGATCACACGGTCGGGATTCATGCAAAGGCCCCTGTGGGCATCCAGGGCCTCTGCCAAGAGCTCACCTTACCTTTGGGTCCTGCCATCTGGCACCCCTGCTCCTCTCCCTTGGCCACTGCTGACACGGGAGGTTTGCCATCAAACACATCCATTTTGATCATGCCAAGGTTAGTCAGGAGCAGCATTGGGTCAATACCCTGACCGCTGCTTTTAATATTCTCCAGTACCTTAAGACACTTGTATGATTTGAGTTCACTTATATTCTCTTCCAAGAAAAGGTTGTAGAGGCTCAAGTCATTATACCCTTCAGACTTGAAATGCAGAACATCAAAGGTGGGCAGGATTTCGTAGACTTTGAGGACATCCGTTTTCTGTCGGAATGGAACAAACAGCGTGTAGATAACCACAGGGGTCAGTAGAGCGTACACCACAAGGTTGATGAAGCTCAGCAACTGGAAGATGCCGACAGCAATGAGTTTGCACTGAAACTGATTGGGGACAGTGCTGTCATTTTTCAGGATCCCTGATTTGATGCTGCAGACAAACTCATCTGAGAGTGAAGACAGGCTGAAGTAATAGCCCAGGTAGACACAAGCCAAGGATAAGATGGTGAGTGTCACCAGCCGGCAGCTGATGTACTTGACGATTAAATTATGAGAGGTTTTCTTTGTCTTCAAGTATTGCTCTACAACCGGGTACTTGAAGTGGCTCTCAGGCATCTCCCACAAACTAAAGAGAAAGGAGACAAAAATGACTGAGACCCTTAAAAGACCATCAAATATTAAAGACACCGAAAATTTCAAACGTCCATACTCTTCTACCTATAATGTCATCAGAGTACTAGGGAACAGAATCAGGTTTGTAAAAAATAAAACCAATAATAGAATATTTTCCCTTTGTAGTCTAACGTATATTAAATAAGTTAATGTTCTGAAATCCTTAGAACGATGCCTGGCTCCTACAGTTAAACATCTGTTAAATAAACGTTGCTAATTCCTGAATACAAACTGTTCCTTTCTTTTTCTAACCTACAATTTTCCACTGAGGTGTGCCGTCTAAGATAAAGACATTTTCAGCTGGAATGGAAGATATATGCCTTCTATGAGGAAGCCGGGGGTACTCATAGGTTTGGGCCAGGCTGAGGGCTGCACTGTGTGGCACAGATCCCATTTCCCTCATGCTATCTGAAAGCTTTTATGTGGAGAAAAAGGGAATAAGTAAATATACTCGTTAATAAGTAAATATACTAGCTAATGCTCTAAGAGTTAGATGAAATAATGGATTCAAGTAACTCAACCCAGCATCGGAGAAATATTAAGTATTTAAAAGTGATAGCAATGGACAGTTATTATTGTCAATAACAAAAACCAGAGGAAGAAGAGGAAAAGCGATGGTACTAACTACTCATTCTCCACCCAATTCACATCCTTTCTCTGAGCCTGGCTGTTTCAGAGTCCTGTTTTGTTAATGAAGGAGACATCAGAGCCCACACCTTAACCTGTCATTCCCAGGAGGACTGCATTTCAGAAGGTGAGATGGTGAAATGTCACTCAACAAGGAAAGATGTCTGGATAGAAGGACAGGTGCGGGGGAGAAAGAGGCGGGTGAGTTTTGAGGACATTGGATGTTCTGGGCTCCTACAGACTGTCATGATGTTTCCTCTCCCTTCTACTAGCAATAAAAACTCTAGGCTCAGACTGGCAGGAGAAAGGGCAGAAAACCTGAACTACAAGACCTGTCCAGCTCCCATTTGGGGGGTAAGTTACCTTTGCCCTGTACTCTCATTAACACCCGGAACTGCACAGGAACCATCTCTCAGCTCAAGGTCATAGGCACTCTTTGCGGCCTTAATTGCGCGGTTGTACACTTTGTCAAGTTCTTCCAGGATAAACTTCAAGTCTGAGCAAATATGAGGAGCTGCTGCTAAACGCCAGAACAGGGGCGGCAGGTACAAGAGGATGGCAAATAGTAACAGGATGTAGGGGAAAAACTGAAAAAGAGAGCAAATCAAAAAGTTAATAGGCCCCTTTCCACTGCAGCAAACTTAACCCTCTGAAGTTTGTATTTAGGTTTTGCTGTTTTGAGACAAGTGTACATGCCCTTGTAGAAACTGGGCTCATTACTCAACAATTACTGAGCAAGCCCCGGCAACTGACTTCTTAAATGTAATATACATTAATTTGAAGTAATTGGTAACTACATGATGACACAATTTCCTTCCTAATCAAAGTAGAAAACATAAGATCATGCCTACATCCTATCGAACAATCTCTGAACAAAATTCCAGTTAAAAAACAAGTATATGTCACAACGGCCTCTGCTGGTTTTGGGATTTATTGCTATGGTTTTAAGAGGCAACTAAGACTTCCAGCTCTGATATTGTTTTCTCTCTTGAATGTGAAGAAATACCAAAGAAACACCCTGCCACCAAAAAGAAATCAGAAACAGTTTTGGTTTTAATGATTCGGTAGTTACCCCAATAAAATAGCTGGAATAAGATCAAATTCACAGCACGTGAAAGGACCCTTAGCGCTGAACAGACCCCATAGCTGAAAAATCTGAAGTTCCGGGAAGACAGTTACAACAGGCAGCAGGGTCTTAGGAGGGAACCTGGGACCAACACACCCGTGAAGCAGACAGAGAGGGTCTGGAAGTCACGGAGAGTGAAGATCAACTCAGAACACATCCCCTGGGGTGGGTGCGTCTGTTCTGGGTTCTCAGGAAGACCTCCAACTGCATTAGCACTGAGCTCCCTGAAGCACAGCTCTGCAGTCAGAGGCACGAGGCTGTGAGCCTTGGTGCTTGGCTTCCCTACCTATGAAATGGCCACAAAGATTATTCTGGGCAAAACCAACCAGAGGGCCACCTGGGTGGGCACATCACCATTAGTGTTTACAACAATAGCCCTAACGAGGCCTGTGCGCAAGATTCCATCCCATAAGAGGGAAGGTGGGGCTCAAAGCAGTTTCCAGCCCCAGATCACAGTGGTGAGTGACAGTGTCAGAACATGACCCGATCTCTCTGAACCCGGGGCAATGCCTTTTCCATCCCAGGATACTCTGCATTACTCCACGTCTCTGCTACGCTCCTGCTTTACCTCCAGATCAGCCAATCTCCACAGCCCCTCGTGGTGATAACTAGAAGAGACACGATGACCTCGAGCCTCACACTATGGCTCTCACCACTACAGACCACTCCGGGAAACCCGCCCTCATCTGGCTCCACTGCCAGAGCGCCTGGCCTTTCCTGACACACCCACCTGAGAAAGTGACACTCTCTGAGCTCAACTCTACACTTTCATCTGACTTTTACCGGTTTTTCCACTGCCCTCCTGTCCTCCTTCTGTTCCAGGACTCTCGTCTGGGCACCTACTGCAGTTAGTCGTCGTCGTATGTTTCCCTGGTCTCCTAGTTCTGGGGACATTCCTTAGTCTTTTCTCGTCGCACACTCAGGTTGCAAACTTCACAGGTGTACATACGAACAAATCTGACTTACAAGTATTCTCCTGGGACGGAACTCATTTGTAAGTTGAGGACATTCTGTAAAAGTTACTGAAATATTAAGAAATCACTTTACATGAGGTCCCACATGAACACACTAATAGGATCTACAGGTGGCCTGATCCTAATCTCTAAGTTGTGATATGTAAGTGATACTACAATATCTACAAGTTGTGTGGATATCCAGCATTCTGGATTGTTGACCACATATAGTTTTTTTTTTTTAGGTTTTTGGAGACAGGGTCCCGCTTTGTGGTTCAGGCTGGCCCTGAGCTCAGCCTCCAACTCACATCACAATCCTCCTGTGTCTGCCTCCCGAGTGCTGGGATTACAGGCGTGAGCCACCACGCCCGGCACTGTGGTATGTGGTACTGGTTGCTGCTGGGTGTGGGTCTCCACACCCAGTATTGTTATGTGGTTATCAGGGAATCGAACCGGGGTCCTTGCGCTTGTGGGACAGGCGCCGGAACCACTGAGCTAACTCCCCGGCCCCACGTATAGTTATTTTAATGTTAAATTTCAGTGAGAGAATGAGAAGGCCTTTATCTGTTTTCTTATCCCAGTTTGCAGACCTCCAGACACAATTTAAATCCATATTAGGAATGCCTGTCCCAGAAGAAAGAAGAAAAAATTTTAAATACCTCGAAACTCTGTTATTAATACAGCTTTCCTTTGGGGTCCTGGCTTGGATGGGGCTCCACAAAATTACTCCTCTAATCTGCAGAGAGTTGTGTACACAATGATGCACCCAGCAGGCTCTGATTAACCTATGCAATTCATAGCTGGGGGAAAGAGCCAGGTCCTTCAACTCCACCCATTTTGACGGGTGTGCTTTCTGTAAAGCAGAGCTGCCCAACGCTTCCGTAAGGAGAGAGCAGGCATTTCCTCTGGAAACCACGGGAGCAATTATCTCTAACTTGGGCTTGTGACATATTTTTATAATTACTCTTATTTTAAAGTATTTGAGTAACAAAATTTTACCTCAAACTGTTCCCCTAAATTAAAAAGTAGTCACTGTTTATGGTCTGACAGTTTTTCTAACATGTCCAAGTAATGCAATAATTAGTACCAATGAACAGTTCAGCACAACTCACTGTAATTATAAAAACAAATGCTTGAAGAGATTAGGTTCTGAGTGGTTTTCTCCCCAAAATACCCTCACATCCTGGTCACCTGTATTGGAGTGTCCTGGTTGACCCACATTAAACTTCTGTCCCCTCCGTCAAACTCAAGAAAACCACTTTCAGGGAGTCTTTAACAAGGTAATAAAACTAAATTCAACTGAAACAGGAATCCCAAAAGCATTTAATTAGTTTCTACAGTTGTTCTCTTCAAATAGACACTAATGAGCTGCAGCACTCTGGCTGCGTGTGCAGGACGACCCGGGCTTTGTCCCCAAGCTCTGTCTACTCCACGTGGAGTCTGAGGTGCTCAGCATGTCAGTGCCATGACTGCATTATTCCATATCATGCCGCATCAGCATGGAGCGCTTCTAAAGAGGGAATCGAACAGGTTTTTTTCCAGCCCTAATTTTCAGCCTATTTGCCTTAAAAGTGTGTTGTTTCTGAAAGGAGCTGTGAGAATACAGAACCTCTGAGCCAGGACAGCCCCTTCCAGTCGGGTTCCTGCTGCCTCACTGAGGCGGAGTCATCCACACAGGGCTGCTCAGCTCCCTGAAGGGCAGGTGATGTTGTTTTATGGAGCAAAGGCAAGTGGACAGCTCTATTGCCCGACACAAGCTTGTAACAGGCAGTGAGCTGGACACACGGCCCCCACAAGCTCCGGGCATAACCCTCACCAAGACCACAAAAAGAATCAGACCATGGACGAGATGGCCCTAGAATGTGTAAGTACTGAGCACAGAGGGGCTGCAGAGCCCACTGTATCTGGCTGTGCTCTGCCAGTGTGACTCTACTCTACAAAGCAGCGCGCTCCATCCCGAGAGTCAACATGGAGGAGGAATGATGTGATAACTGCTGTGCAAACAGGCAATCTCCCAACGCTAGACACATCACTCACGGACAGAAGCAACTCCCTGCGACATATTCACAGGCGTAATATAGTAAGTTCATCTTGCTGATAAAAAATTGCCACCTATAAACATATCAAATTAAATCAAGGACATATGGAGATATGATGTATCAGGAAAAAACAGGCTGGTAAGCTTATCAGACACATCAGTCCAACAAATAATTCGACAACAAATATTGTGACGTGTGAGTTAAGGTTGTCTGGCTCACTGACTATCCATCCAGTGAGGCTGACGCAGCTTGTGAACCGGCTCTTACTGATGGCTTCCGACACTGAACAGAAACACACCCGCCCATTCGGGTGCAGCCCCCTCCTCACAGTAATGCTGAACTTGTGCAAGGGTGAGTGGGGCTGGCACATAAGAGACCTTCAAAGAGTAGAAAATAGTGAGACAAAAATCAGCACAAGGAGAAAGAAAAGGATGCCTGCCAAGAGAACTGAAACCAAGACACAAGGAAACAAGTTACTGCCTTCCTTCGGGTCTGCATGAAGATGGAGTTCGTGACAGGGAGGCCACCTCAGAGAATGACAAATACCAGAGGCTTGGTAAACTGTAGACCGTGCTGCAGCTATTCAGCTCTGCCATGACAGCATGAACCAGTAAC
Source organism: Petromus typicus (assembly GCA_004026965.1). Lineage (NCBI taxonomy): Eukaryota > Metazoa > Chordata > Mammalia > Rodentia > Petromuridae > Petromus > Petromus typicus. The sequence continues at coordinate 2,632 of PVIR01040136.1, read as the reverse complement.
AGAATGTGTAATGTAACACACGGGCAAAGTTGTCTTCCAACAAAGATTTACAGAAGAGGGCTAGACTTGCTCTGAGCTGGAGTTTCAGTTTGAAAACTCTAGCTTTGGACTGTTGCTTCTCCAAAAGTCCACAGAGCAGCAACTTTCTTTCTGACCTGACAGCTTGTAAGTAAAGTCCCTGACTAAATGAACACTCGAGTTACAAACTTCCACAGATATAAATATTTCCAAAAGATGCCCAGGTATGCTACACGCTGAGTTTGAAAATCATGAGCTTATTACATCAGCAGTTCCACAGTAGATGCAAAACATCAGAATCTCTCAGGAAACTGACACAAGCCATAGACTTGGCCTTAACCTGAGAGGCTCCAATGTAATGATCTAGAGGGAGCCCAGGACCCTGTGTTTTCACACAGCCCCTTAAGCAATGCTAAAGATTAAAAACCTCAGGTTTGGCAGCCTCAGGGAAATGCTCTAATTTCTGTCAATCTATTTAAGAGAAATAAAGATTTGTTCCCTTGTTATTATTTTTGTTATTGTTCTTACTAGTTCTGTCTTCCCGTCTTCTATTCCAGAGAGAAATCTTGCTAACAGTTGTCTACATTCTGAACTTGAACCAGAAAACCGATACCAGCCAAGTAGTCCTAGAGCGCCACCTGCTGGTTGTTCTGAATGTGTCCACATTTTCATTTAAGACCTACTCCAAAGCTACTGGATGGAGGCCATGGGCAGGAAATGGAAGAGGAAGAGAGAAGGGGATGAGGAGTACTGACACTACTGATGAAAGCAGATGAGGAGTTCTGACACTACTGATCATACCAGTGTGTGAACTGGCCACACTGAGGCTCACTTAAGCATTACGTGTAAAAATGTCTTTGGGAGAATATGAGTCTCCTGGTGTGAATTTCAGCAACACAGCTGAATCGAGAAGTGTCTAAATAAACCCTAGTCCCCCGTCACTAGTCAGAATGCCCTGGAGATCCAAGGCTGACTCTGCTACCTCATTTCTCTCCTCCTGCGTCGTACTTGTCTTGAGCCCCTACTTGGGACCATACCCTGTTCTGGGGCTACGTGATGAATGAGACATGGCCTGTCTCCAGGTGCACGGGAGGCTAGATTTGGAAAAAAAAATTCAGCAGGGCAACTGCTGTGGTGCATAGCTGTAACCTCAGCACCAGGACGCTGAGGCAGGGGGGTTCCAAGTTCAACTCTGGCCTGGACAACTTAGGGACTTAGTGAGACTGTCTCCAAATTAAAAAACAAAAAAAGGGCTGGGGAGGTACCTCAATGATAAGCCCCTGGGGTTGACCTGTAGTGCCATGAAAGAAAATTTTCATGAAGAATTAATACAGGATAAGAAAAGAATCATTACAGAACCCAAGGATGATTTCAGAAAAGCACGAGACACCCTGGGACCACACAACCAGGCAGTACAGCAGACCAGAGTGCACGCTGCAGACCCACCGCCTGGCTAACACCAACCCTTCAGTGTCTCTTAGAGGGACACTGGCCTACTGCTCTCACGGCATCCTGCTGCCTTTTCCGTAAGGGTTTCCTGCCCACTTGACTGGTCCTTGAAGTGATGGGACTCAGCATCGGCCCTCACCCCTGAGGATGAGAGAAGTTTCTAGGGGGTAATGACATTTTAGCTGAGATGGGAATAGTGCTTGCGGCTGTGGCCAGATGAACGGAAGGGGCCAAGGAAGGCTCTTCAGTAGAGGGAGGTATGTGCTGGGAGCGCGGGGGGGGGGGGGCTGGTGCTGAGGCCGGGAAGGATCACAGACACCAGAGTAGGAGTCTTATTAGCCAGAATACTTTTTTTAAAGCATTATAAAAATTTCATAGGAATACTGTAGAGTTTTGTTTAGGAAGCAACAATACCAGGGTGTGTAAGAAGACAACTTGGGATTACGAAGAAATGGGCAGGAGGAGAGGAGTCTGGGAGCAGAGGTCAGGAGAGCTATCTGAAGACTCTGTAGGAATCTTTCCAGGGAGCGAGACAATGATATGAGGATGAAAGAGGTAGAAGGACTGAAGAGCCATTCAAGAAAACATGACTGCCTGAGTGTCGTAGCACACATGTAACCCGGGCACTCTGAGAAGCTACAGGTCTGCAAGTCTGAGCTCAGCCTGAGCAACTCAGGTGGACCCTGTCGTCTCAAATAATAAAAGGGGGAGGGACCAGTTCTGGGGATGCAGTTCATTGTGGGGGTCCTGGGTTCAATCCTCAGTACCACGGTGGAGCGGGGAAGGGCAGAACCGATGGGACTTGGCTGCAGTGGCGTAGCTGAGTCTGTACATAAAGACTTAACCCTCAGGGTGTGCTGCTAAAGGTGAGGCTTAATGAGGTCCTCGTCACTGGATGGGCGACTGGAAGGATGACAGCCATGAGGGAGGTTGGGAGGTGCACTTTGTGTCAAGAACACTTCAGGAGGGCCGGGGAGTTAGCTCAGTGGTTCCGGCGCCTGTCTTGCAGGCGCAAGGGCCCAGGTTCGATTCCCCGGTAACCACATACCATACTGGGCGTGGAGACTCACGCCCAGCAGCAACCAGTACCACATACCACAGTGCCGGGCGTGGTGGCTCACGCCTGTAATCCCAGCACTCGGGAGGCAGAGGCAGGAGGATTGCT
>PVIR01040135.1:0-13518 GCA_004026965.1 Petromus typicus | reverse complement strand
TATAAAACTGAATAGAGATAAGCAAGTTCTTTCTGAAATGCCATGCCTCAGTTTCCCACTCAAACACTGAGGTGTGCAAAAAGAAATGACAAAACTAGTCCAGACACCTGTTTCCAGAATGCAGAGTGAATTTCTACCAACACTTAGGCTGAAGTAGGTGAAACACGCCTGTATGCAGGTCTGGTCATGTTTGTCTTCACGACACCTCACAGAAGTTGGGAAAGTGCTTTATCCTATCTCTTGGACTCCACCCTCCATTTCTGGCTTCTAGCTGAATGATCCTGATTAGAAGAATTAGCAAACTGGGCCCCTAATATCTTGGCCATGAAGGGTGTGTTAATAGAAAGACCAGAAAATAATCTCAGGTTCCAGTGCTCATAATAAGAAGTCATCACAATGTGAGTCAAAATAGCTACCCATGAATCCAATTTGCTACAGCTATTAGTGCAAACTTGAAAACTACCTAAAATCTTAACCAATAGATTGGAAATAGTAAAATAAATCACCGCCATATAATGGCTTATCATTGAAACTTATGCATAGAATTTCTCGAGGAACACTAAAACCCAGGGAAAATACTTCCAATATTATATAGCAGAGAAGAAAAGAAAATATATACTATGGCACCATTTTTGTTTAGAAATTGAAATATATGTAGCTAAAGATAAACTACAAATTAACAGTGAATATACTTACATGTTATTTTACTTATCTTCTTTACTTTTCTTTATTTTTCAATTTTATAACTCATTTACAGCTGCAAGAACCTGCTTAAACGTTTAGACATTTCATATGGGCTTTAGGATCTTGCTGAGGTGCCCTTCACAATACTTTTTCTGCTGTGTTGCAATGAACTGGGGAAACTTATTTACCATTTATTAAATAGTAAATAGCTAATTACTCAAAGTAGCTATTTACACATTGAATTTATTTTTCTTGGCATCTTTAATGTCTGATTAACATTTTCTTCCTACAGCTGGAAGATACTTACACACAATAAAACATTCCCTTATTTAATCTCAAGTGGAATATACGATAAGTGTGATCATTTTAATTTGTGTCATTTATTAGCTGGAGAGAGATATCGTACAGGTGGGATGCTCCATCACATGCCAATTAGCAGGTGGCTTAGAGGGCAGGAGGGAAAACTCTTTCACCAAGGGGACTGTAGAAGTCACAGAAGGAGAAGCTGAGCTATGGGAAAAATAGGGAAAATGACATTGGGATGCTGGCTTTTGGAGACTGGGGACACAGCTTATAGAAGTGATGATAACACTGCACAGAGATCCTAAGAGAATGCTCAAAATAGAAAGTCTGCCACTCTCCTTGTAAAAGACAGATTCTGTTTTTAATCACATGTCAGCCTTCATAAGAGCTTCAGGAGATACTGCTGATCTAATCAGGGTGTATAAGGAAAAAGAGGAAACTGAGGCACAGAGAAGACTTACCTCAGTATAGCACAGAGATGTGTACAGCTATAAACCATAAGCCTGCAATCCCTTCTTTGACTGACTGATTTACAAACTTACATGGCAGGAGTTCTTGCCTCCAGCACAGTTTTCTCAATTGGTTTTTCCGACGGTCCTCATCAGCGTGTTTCACTCCATTATCCTTATATCAAAGAGAGGTCCAAAATATGTTTCTGAAAGAGAGCCAAGGCAAGTACACACAGAGAGACAAGAATCAAAGCAAAATAAGATTTCTGAGGAGACTGTGGCTTCAGAATTTGGAAATCTCTTTGTAGGAAAATAGAATTGATTGCAGAATAAAGAGATGTGATTCACTATTACTCTCACTGGCCCACTGAGTTTCTTTTTTTTCCTCTCGCTCCTGGAAGCCAACAGTTTTATGAGGAGAATTTCCTCAGAATTTCATTTGTGGCCTATCCATAAATCATAGCTATCTGTTGACTGGTTGGGAAATTAAAACACTGCAAAAAACCTGCTCATCTTGGTAGAAGACTACTGTATTTCTTGAATGAGTGAATGCAGTGTTGTGTTTCCTGTTTATGCAACTTGTGTTGCACACACGAGTCTCAGCCGAGGACCATCAATGGGAGCTGAAGCCCAACTTGCCTCCTGATTGCCAAGCCAGGTACTCTGGCATACGAGTGCTTCCATCCCGGAAGCGGCTGTTTCCTCACTGGTCCAACCCATGGAGTGTGCTGTCTTTTTTCTTAATTTTCCTGATTGTGCTATGCGTGTTAACTGTGGCTTTAAAGAATGTATGAAATCTGTGATGTTGGGGTAGAAACTGAATGTGAGTTCTGCAACATATGAAACAACTCTTCAAAGTTCTGATATGGCAAAGGTAGATTCCAGGAACTCAAGAAGGATCCACATAAGTGTTTAGGAAACACTGGTGTTTTCTTTCTGTACATGTATTATTCCTCTTCCATAATTCCAGTTTTCTTAGATTGCCACTGTATCGTTTGGTGATTACTAATAGTCTCCCACCTTCACTCTCTGCTTGCTCTTTACTCTTTATGGTTTTGAATAAATGATTCACCTTCACAAAGGTATCTTGTAATACCTTTGAAGACACAGATGTCAGTCAGCCTTCCTACTGCTGATAAACTGTACACAGCACCCACTTCCGACAGGAGAAGGGTAACATCTCACAGTTTCAAGGGATCCAGTCCATGGCTAGCTGGCTGTGAGGCAGGAGCAACACTGTGAGAATGCAATACAGGAAAACTGCTTAGTCTGTGGGAAGCAGAGCAAGGAAACAGCACCGGAAGAGAAGAGAGGAGGGTCCAGATACATGACTCCAATACACACACTGGCGGGTCCTTGAGAGTTCACTCTCTAGGATGAAGATTAAAATCAATTTTACTGTTTAAGAAAGTATATGTTACTCACTGAATCCAACATGGAACAGAAATGTTTGGAGGCTCTTACATCATTGCCTGGGTTGATGTCTTTCGGACTGGACTTTTTTAGTGAGCTGGTAGTTTTCTGATGCTCTGATACTTAAAGAGAGAGAGAGAACACATGGGATTCCTGAAGCTTACTCTCTAAGATTCCCCATGCTACTCGGGGCCGCAGGAGCCTGACCTACATGAACAGGGCAAGTAATCTCTCCTGTCTTCTGCCTTCCAGTCAGGCCCAGTGCACGGAAACGCTGGTACAAGGTGGGAGGTGGGAAGGAGTCTAAGATCTGCCTATTTGTTTCATCTAACAAATTATTGTGGTTTTCTTGTCATTTTTCCAAGTCTGGACTACTTCTTTATATGTAACTACTTATAATGGCTTCTGCAAGTGTGCTAGGGTCTCATCTAGCACTCTATGCCTAACTAGTACCATTCTAAATGTAGGTAAAAGATGAATTCCAAGCAACTAGAGCCCTGCCCTTCACTGTTTCCCCTTTGTGTTGCTTGCTCTGCATAGTCCTCCTATGTGGCCATCTAGGAACTCTCATTTTAAGCCCCACCTTCAACCTCTGCATCTTGTTTTATCAGCTTTTCTCACACGACCCTCAGTTAAGGTGTCCAATGCAGAGTTACCTTCCTTAGCTGCATCCTGTCAAGTCTGAATTGATTTCACCTCCTTTCCCATGCATCCATGGAGGACAATTCTCAAACTTTCCTCCACCTGTTTCCTGCATGGGACCAGCCCTTAAAGATAGCATTCTATCAAATGTAACTGCATTAAGAGTGGATAATTCACATGCCCCTCTTCTTATCTACAGTGTGAAAACTGTGAGGAGAAAGCCTATCTTCCTCCCTTCTTACAGTGCATCAGCGGGAACTACAGTCTGCCCCCCATTCTCCAGAGCTGGTGTCTTGACATACATATTTCACAAAGTTACTGGCCCTTGATCTAATGGGGTAATAACTTTAACAGAGTAATTCCTCAAGTTTGGGACCTTGGGTTATATAAAATTAAATGAGTTCCCTGATGTTATCAGTTCTATAAATCCAACATTCTGTTGTATTTACATAAAATGAAGGTTCATTAAATTTTATCCTCCTTGTACTCTATCCCCAAAATAGTATTATAAATTTTCTTCTCCTGGAGTTCTTAATGATCCAAAGTATACTCTTTTAGGAGATCAGCTGATAGTCTTCTGAAATATAGAAATGTTGTCCTTAATTATAATTTTTTTTTTTACTCAAAGGATTTGGCTGATGTTCTTTGTAGAATTGTCTTGAAATCTCTGTATGTGAAATAATAAACATTGAAAGATGAGACATTACAGCTAAAATTCAGCTCTGTCTACATGTTAGGGGAGAGGTCTTGATCAGGAAATATTCATGAGCAGGTAAAAGAGTGTTGAGAAGACAGGTCTCTTATGCTCCTCAAATGTCAATCAGGATTCATAATAGCACAGACTTGATCCTAGTAGGAAAGGATTACAACTAGACACCATTTAGTGTACCTTTTGAAGGTAATGAATAGAGGAGCAATTGGTAAGGGCCTGTCAATAAAGCATGAGGATGACTTTTGAATTTAACACTAATCACCACTAGACATCAGAGTCTTATGGAGATAAAAATAGAGTCTGCTGAGAATCTTATGGAAGAATATACAGTGTACCACAGTAACTATTCTTTAGACCTGAATGCTTTATTATATTCCCATGCATTATTTATTATATTCCATAGCATTAAATGCCAAGTTTCATGAGGGATAGACCACAGTAGCTTTCAAACAGTTATATGGCCCAGAAAGTGAAACTATTTTCATTGATATGTGAGCGAGAGAAAGAGATGCCCTCATGAAAAAAAGACCAACGCAGTTCTACTCCACTCTGTCATCTATATATCTATTTACAAGACATTAAGAAATCCCTTGAGATGGCTTCTTGAAACTCATTGAAATTGTAGGAAAATATCTTTACATCAAAGACTTCTAAGCACTGGTGGAGAAGGAAAGAAAACATTTATGAGCTTTGTGATATAAGAAATTTTTTATAAATGGTGAGAAGTAGCTAGAAAGAATATAGAAGAATTAGCATTAGTTTGCTGGATTTGATTTTGACAATTGATTGGAGAGTCAGAAAGGGCAAGAGACACAGGGCCAGGTTGATGGTATATGTGAATTGGGACCCATATATTTGACATTGTAATGTTTCCCTCTGAAAAGAAAGTGAATGGCTGAGCATAGTGGTACACACCTCAAATCTCGGCTTCTTAGGATGTTGAAGCAGGAGGATCACAAGCTTGCAGTCAGCCCAGGAAATTTAGTGAGACCTCCTTTCAAAAAAATATGTTTTTTAAAAAAATTATCTTTATTGGTACATTATGAATACACATCATCATCGCATTCAACATTAAGCATTTGTACAGAATATGAAATGACTTGATTCTCATTTTCCCTTCCTTCCCCCCGCCCTGCCTCTCCCACCCCCTATATGCACAATCTTTGTTTCCTTTTTTCTTTATTATTACAAAACAAAATGTGAAAGATCTTGGAATATAGCTCAGTGGTAAAGCACTTGGCTAGCAAGCACAAGTCCCAAGTACAATCCCTAATGATGAAAAACAAAAATAAGAAGCAAATAGTAAATGATACCATCTTATTAGTAGTCATTTCCTGTTATACACAACCATCATTAAATATTTTAGCTTTGCATCACTGTGTCCCAAAATCCAGCTTTCTCCTCAGAACTTCTTATGTATCACTTCACCCACCATAAACTCACTCCACGCAGGGGATAAAATGTTGTTCGACATTTATTTTTCTATTTTGTACACCTATTTAACCTTCAATCAAATTTGTATATCATGAAAACGGGGAAGAATCTCTCAGATATTTTAAGTTCTCCAACATCAGATTGTGTCTGCCTTATGCTAAACAAAATACTACCTCCATATTTCCTATTATTTATATTCTTTCTCAAGTGGGAAGGGGTCAAAGAGGGAAGGAGTAGGGAGGGAGGGGAACAAAGGAATTGTTAGTGGATGTTATATACACCCACTAACTTCCCACCAGGAATGTAATAGTGCCATGAGCATTTTCTAATTAAAAATAGTAGATGTTTAATAAGAAGCCCACTCATAGGTAGATAAAATAATGTATGATTAATGCATCAGTTGTTAGGCTGATCTTCATATTGCCTCTGCATTCTGGAGTGTAGAATACTCCCAGGTGAGAAAGACAGGTCATTTGGGCCATTAAGATCACCTGCTTATTTGTCTATTGTTGACACTGTGTCAGGTTTTTGCTTTCAGAGAAGCAGTTAAAACATACAGTGCATGCATTGTTTTCTAGGTGTTTTACACTCTATTTCACAACATCCATATTTTTAAGGAAAGGCAGGTGCTCTCCTAGGATGGCTTGCTTTGCGAATGAATTTTGAATGAAATGCACAAAATAACAAAAGTACTAGTGAGTCAGTCATGATCTCCCTAGTCCCTCTAAAACTTAGAGCTGAGTCTTTCATGCTGTAGGCTCACCCTCCTGCCAGACCTTGTCACCTAATACAGAGAGTACAAAGGAACCTTGTCAGGATTCCCCAAGCTCATCACCAAGCAACTCCGTCTACTAGTCATGCATTTACCATGAACTCAGTTGTATTCTGCACTGCACTCTAAACCACATATTCTATCTTTCAACTTCAGGCTCCTCTTGACTGGATCTTTTGAGACCTGCTTCTGTGCTTCCTAATACCATGTTAAACCAGTTAAGGGGATTCCATTTGATTCTAAAATCATTCTAAAACCATTGACGTGTTTTCTATCTAACTGTGTTCACCCTGTAATCAGTGCCCACTGGATACATCCCCAGTTTCTTAGCAGGGCAGGCAAGGTCACCCAGCACCCACGGAATGCCGAACTGCCCACTACTTTTTCTAACACTCATCCCAGCAGTTCCTATCACATTTAGGACTTGCTATGCTCCTTCCCTGCCGGTCCCTCTGATTTAGGACAGTTTTCCCTGTCCTCTTTCCATCACTCTTGCTGCCTCTGTAGATCTCACTTGTAGTCTCACTTACTCTGGCAATAAGGTGCCGCGCCCATGTCTCACCAGCCAAATACCACGGTGGTACTGAATGCCTTATTTCATTTCTCTTTTCACCGCTCAGTTTTATGAGAGCTTATACCACAACAGACTTCTGCACCATTTAATCATCAGTGATCATTTTTCAAAAATTGAGAATATTAAATATCAATAGGTAGATAGATGGGTATTAATTGCTTTTCTACTTAGATCTCCTCTGACTTTATTTTAGTTCCTGAGATAGTATAGAACTCTGCTGTGATTTAGAATGAGGAAATATATCTTCTGATTTTACTTGTGAGCTTTTGTAAAACAAAACAAGAGAGAGACATACAGAGACAGAGAGATAGAGAGAGATAGGGAGACAGAAAGAGAAAGAGAGAGAGATAGCAAAAAATGAACAAAAGTATCAAGAATCCAAGAAACAGTTTACTTACATAATAGAAAACAACATTTTTAAAAGTATGATTGCTAAAATGAATTATTACAGGAGTAAATTAAGTTATATAAAATTAAAGGGCATTTGCTGGATTCCCCTGGCTAGGGTTCCCTGCTATGTCTGCCTGCACCCCTGGTGCAGAAAACCCTCCACCAGGCTGCCAGGTGACAGGGAAGCGCTTGGTCCAGGAAGAACATTCAGATCCCTAAATTCCAGAGCTCTGATTTTTTAATGAAACTAAGGAAAATATTCACTTTCTCTAGTTTATAAATCTGGGGCTTTGCAGAAAGAGTTTTAACGAAGATCTTACTGATATTTTAGATAGGGCTTATTGGATGACTTGCCAAATTGATGAAGATAGAAAGGTTGAAAGATACAAGTCTACAGTCCCACCAAGAGTGGAGAAGGGTTCCTTTTTCTCCGCAACCTCACCAACATTTGTTACTGGCTAATTTTGAGATAACAGCCATTCTTTGTGGAGTAAGATGAAATCTCAGTGTTATTTTCATTTGCATCTCTTGAATGACCAGTGATGTTGAGCATTTCTTCATATACTTCATAGCTGCTCTTACTTCTTCCTCTGAAAAGTATCTGTTTATTTCAGATGCTCATTTTTCAATTGGGTCTTTAAATTTGGGTAGGCTGATTTTTTTAAAGCTCTTTATATATTCTAGATAGTAGCCCTTTGTCTGAGGAACAGCTGGTAAGATTCTTTCCCACATTATTGGTTGCCTTTTTGCTCTGTTGGTGGTTTCTTTTGCTGTGCAGAAGCTTTTTAATAGAATGACATCCTATTTATTGATTTCTTCTGATAATTCTCATACTACAGAGGTTTTGTTCAGGAAATCTTTCCCTAAGCTAATAGAGAGAATGGCTGCTATCTCAGAATTAGCCAGCAACAAATGTTGGTGAGGCTGTGGAGTAAAAGGAACCCTTCTCCACTGTTGGTGGGAATGTAGATTCGTACAACCTCTGTGAAAATCAGTGTGGAGATTCCTCAAAAAATCTAGAATTGGAGGTCCCATTTGAGCTGGCCATTGCTCTACTTGGTATATATCCAAAAGAATGAAAAGATTCACATCACAGTGACATATGTGCACCCATGTTTGTAGCAGCTCAGCTTGTGATTGCTAAGTCCTGGAAACAACCCAAATGTCCATCAGATAGAGACTGGATAAAGAAGATGTGATTCTTTTATAGAATGGAATATTATTCTTCCATTAAAAATGATAAGATTGAGTCATTCATACTCAAATGGATGTATCTTGAAGACATCCTCGTAAGTGAAATAAATAGGTCTCAGATGTGTAAATATCATATCTTTTTTCTGGTATGAAAAAATGAAGTTGTAAATGAGTTGTATTTATAGTTGATACTGTGAAATAGAAAATAAATAAAAGGAAAGAGGGTGTAGGAGTAACTAACGAGGGGAAAAATGTGATAGTAATAGAAAAAGGAAACAAAGCTTATGTATATAGGGATTGGGGGGTTGCAGGGTGGATGCGTGAAGGGGAAAAATGAGAATCAAGTTGTGTTGTATTCTGGTACAAACTCTCAATGTTGAATGCAATGATGATGTGTATTCATAATGTACCAATAAAGATTTGAATTAAAAAAAAAGAAAGATAAAACAAATGTGAGGAGCAAGTAGGAGCACAAGAGTCTCTGTGTCTCTTAGAAAATCACTGCAGTGAGCAGATGCTCAGATGCTCATTGTCCAAAATGAAGATGGCTCCTTCCAAAGCGACACTTAGTCGCTCACAGTTTTTTGGAGTTTCACAGTTTTTTGGAGCTCACACACAGTTCACAGGCGATTCCTCTAAGCTGGGGCCCTCATGTTTGTGGACAAGGAGTTGGAGCTGGACTTTGTGTGTTGTCATCTCAGAGGGGCTGTCCTGGTCAGGGGAGGGGTGACACCGTGGAGCCAGTGCCAGGGCCTGCAGGAGACATAGCTCTGTACCCAGCTTGCCTTCTCAACTTTCAAGGATCTGTGGCCCCGAATCCACCTCCCTGCCATTCCTCAGCTGGTGTGTACAGTACACATAAACCCTTGAGAGGAGCAGCAGTGTTATGAAAGGGAAATCAATTGGTGCTTTATTTTGGGGGAGGGGTTTGCATAACTGTCACCGCTAGGGTGTTAAAACACCGTGTTGCCCAAACACTTCTCTCTTTGAAGTGTGTATCTCGGCTGTGCTGAGGCCCTCAAGGCCCTGGCTTTCCTGTGTTTGACTTGCCTTTCTGTTTTGTCATCACCCTAAGTGTGAATTTGAGGCCATGGCTGTCAAAGGCATACGAGAAAAGGCAGGTTTTGAGTCTGATTGGCTGAAAGCCAGCTCCTTCTTTTCCTCCACTGTGCTTCTGAACTTATCTGCATCTTGCCATCTTTGTAGGTTAAAAAAAGGGGGGAGCTGTCCCTGCCAGGGACCCTTTACCTCATAGTCCAGTAGCTCTACTCCCTCTGGACAGACACACTTTGTGTTTTGCTTCCATAATTTACTCATAAATGTGAGCAAATTCAGGATGCCATCTGTATATAAATGAGGCAAAATAAACACAGCACTTCAGATTACTCAGGACATTTAGATAAAGTTTAAGAACTTTTTTTTCTGTTTTGTATTTTTTTGTCTGTTTTTAGTTTTTAGACTCTGTCAGGTTCTAGTTGCTACAGAAGATCTGATGAATTTAGTATCTTTTTTCTACCTTTTTTCTTTACTCTAAAGCCTTTTATATCATTTTGGTCCTACAGAAATTGTTTATTTGGGGACTACAAAGTCCAAAAGTCCCCAGTATCGTTCTCATTTCTAACATAAACTGCAAATTTGCAAAGCCCCAAGGCCATCCACACTACAGATACTATATAAGTTCCCAAGTTCCCAAGATCTTCCTTGGGTTCAATTAATTTTAAAATGGCCTCAGGACTGTAAGATGTTGTATCCACAGTTATGGTTGAAGTACAAGGGTAGAAATGAAACTCAGACAAAGGAGGATGGGCAGCGACAGGGTCCAGAACAGCTGCAAGGGCACAGCTGCCAGCTGCCCTGTCTCAGTGGAGCCGTGTGGACAGGATCTATGTCTCATACTAATGTGTAGCCACAACTGTAGAGTTGACAACCAGGGACATTCACCTAAGCCTTGTTTCTGAGGCTTTGTTATGGGATGCTTGACCACCTGAGGGACTGACTACAGTCTCTGCCCCCTCCACAAGTAGAGATGACATTGAGTGGCATGAAGCCACCTCACCAGGAACTGTACTTTCAGCATGACTCAGGACCCCGTGTAAATACAGCACCGTGATGAAAGCAGACATTCCATGGGTGTAGAGATGACTACCTGGGACCCAAATCATCCAAGCAAGGTTAATGTCTTGCTGTGTTGGTACCTTTTAAGATATCTCATTGTCAAGTGTCTGTTCACTAATTTAAATGACACGTGACACTTATTTTTTTCTTTCTCATTTCTAGCCCTTTTTCCTAATGAAATAATTTTGTTCTTCTGCAACTGTTTGGTTTTTTTCTTTTCCCCATCAGCTGAAGCTTTGTTAATCTGAGATAAATGAGGACTTGAGCCTCCCCATTGGCCACTTTGTTATCCAGTCGTATGTTTCTAAAGAAGAATTTCAAACTAAATTCTCATATACGCAAATCCTTATCAGAAAGTAGACAAGAAGTCATTTTTGTTTTTGCTTTTGCTTTTCGCATAGCAAAAATCATTTTTATACCTGATAAAGTTTTGGTTATCTGTCCTTTTAAGGCGTTTTGCCAGCTTTGAGCAAAAGGTTCACTGGAAGGAGATGAGAAACTGTTCTAACTTCAAACTTCCAGTAACTAGTTGGCCAGCGGCAGCCTTTTGAGTCTGAATTTAGAGTCCAGTGCCTCTGCTGAGGGATTCCCAGACTCTTCACTCTGTCCAGGAAAGAAAAAGCATGATGTGATGGACAGACCATTTGAAACTCATTCTCCCAGTGCAAAACCATCTCAGGCTAATTATAAAACCCTTCACTTGTGGTGAAGCTGTCAAGAGAGTTGAGTGGTAGCTTTTTGGAGTGTGGACTCTTGATTATTTTTTCCAACACCAACTGCATGCTGTGTGGTGTGTAATCTTAACTAGAATACACCAAACGTTAACTAACCACCTTTAGGCTCTACATGAAAATGAACCTGTGAATGTAACACGCCATCTCTGCTGAATTATTCTCAAGTACACTTTAGACAATAGGAAAGGCTCTTGAAGAAAATACTGTTCCTTCAATAACTCCATTTCCAAAGATCCACCTGTATTTCTTTTCTTTCTCTTTTTTTTTTTTTCTGCCACTTTTGTTAAAAGACCTCTCAGCCCCTCATCTCTCTCTTCTGTCACCATCACTTCACTAGTCCAATGTGAGCCTCTCCTACACAGGCCCTAGAAAGGAAAGTGTCACTTATCCTGACAAATTTGATGGCTACATCATCCTCAGAGCACTGAGAGCAGCCCACACTTCAAGCTGCTCTATTCATTCAGCAAGTGTTTATAGGAGCTCCCGCCCTCTCAGATTTTATTTCCTCCTCTGTTTAAAAGACTGTAGTTCTAAAGAGTAGTCCATTAGCCCCCAGTGTTCCCCAAAACACAGGGGACCGATGATATCAGAAGTATTTTCATAGTAATTGGATGATGTTATTTACATTTTTTGCAGCATAGCATTTACAGGAAGGTGGGAAAACAATGCTGGGTTACATGGGATTATCTTACCATTATCCAAGACAGCAGCACCAAACTAAAGCGAGCACCATGGAAAAGAAACAAAGCATGTCAAACAATGTTTCTGCTGATGCAATATTATTGGTTAATTTTCTTCAGTTTGACTTAGGGGACACAAGTTTTTTCCACATCTGCTAAGACAAAATGAGGCATTCACATGAAGCTTCCAGGCTCTATATCGAAGGCCAGGGGCTGCTTGGAGGTAGAACTTTGATCAGAATTAGCAATTGTGCAAGGAATATCAATTTTACTTGAGAAAACCCCTGCTGCACAGACTATGTATCTTTGAACATGTGTGACTGACAGACATTTCCTTGAAAACATCAATACAAGAAAACAGACAGCCTTATTGGTTGCCAGTATTGTAATGAAACTTGAAATTTCAGGTGAAAATGTGAATTTTTAAATACTCCTGTCTACTATTATTAGTTAGCAAGCTTCTTGATTCTCAAAGATTTTTCTGATGTTCTGAGTAGTGATATTAAAAGCATTATATAAAAATGTGACTTTTATGTACTATATAAAATGTGAATATTTTGGAAGATGAGCAAAATTTTATAAATGAATATTTTATAAAATACCAATGCATGAGACCACATATTCAACATGTTTAAAAAACATTCAATGTGCCCAGGTATACTAATGCATTTTAATAGGATAGAGGAAAGTGTTTACATATATGATTTAAGATTCTGTATTACATCTAAATTTTAAGACGCTTCCCTTCAATTTGAATGGATATAGTATCACAAAAGAATATACATTATTATCTGAAAATGGTTAAGGGCTCTTTACCTCAAATAGAGTATATATCTGTGTGAAAACAGGGCTTTTCATGCCTCTGTAAGACATACACATCTCAGCAGAGTAAATACAAAGCTAAATATGAGAATTAAACTTTTTCTATTAAACCAGACACTAAGAAAATTTGTAAAAAAGTAGATCGCTATAATTCTTTTTTATTTTTTATATTTGAATATTTATTGTTACATTTTATATGCACATGATGATCACATTCAACATTGAGAACTTATACCAGTTTATGGCATGACTTAATGCACATTTTTCCTATTCCCCAGCCCACCTGACAATACCTCCCCCCAATACATAAGATTTGTTTCCTTTTTCTTACCAACACATTTTCTTCTTTTCCCTCCTTACTTACTCCTACCTCCTTTTCCTTTTGAATATTTTCTTTTTTTTAAATCTTTATTGGTACATTAAATATACACATCATGATTGCACTCCATAATGGGGATTTGTACCAGTATAAGACACAACTTAATTCTCATTTTTTCCCATAGCCCTACCCACCCTACCACCCCCCCATATACATAAAATTTGTTTCCTTATTTTTTTGTTACAATCTCAACATTGTCCCCTTTCACCTTATTTTACATT
>PVIR01040134.1:0-13526 GCA_004026965.1 Petromus typicus | reverse complement strand
TGGGTAGGAATTGGTTTCTGTCCAATTTCTTAAGGACATGAGACTCACGTTGTTAGTCCTTTTTAAGCATTCAAGAAAGACAAGGGAACTGTTCCCTGTTTCTGTGACTGCTGGTTTCTGGCTCAAATGCCAAAACTACCTCCTATTATAAAGATCAGAGCAATTTTTTTCCCATATGTCAGCCCAACTAATTAACAAACATGGCCACTACTGATTGGTGAATTTAAGGTGTATTTAATAAATAAGGCTGACAATCTTTCGCTACTGTTTAACTTGAGAATATACTTACAACAGAGTGTACTTGCTTATCTACAGCAAAGAGTGAGGTTTCTTTTAGTCTCCTGAAAGATTGTGTCACTGACATTTCATGTTGGTTTACCATACTGGTGAGCCACACTCTAAACTCCTGCCTCAGCTCTGTTAAACTGGTTCAATGAAGCCCTGTAAAACTAGAATCAAACTTGAAGCAAAATATTAGGTCATTAATGTAACTGTTAGCTGAATGAGCTAAATTTTATCAATATGTATTGACATTTACTTTTGATTTGTTATCTAGAATAAGGGTGAGAAAATTCTAATTGGTTTCTATTTCACTTAAGACAGTGAAGCAAAAAAAAAATCACATAAAATTGAAAATACTGAGCATTATTACTAAAGTTTATTCTTAATTATTATACTGTTAAAGTTACTCATATATGCAAATATGTCATAGTTTAGCTTTATATACAGTGAAAAAATGAGCACATTTATTTGAGCAAAAGATACATACAAAGTACTCTTGACTTTTTAATTCTGTGCAAGTACCTGTTGATCAGTGTTGATAACATACATAAGTTTTGTATGCTTTTAGATTATCACATATGATTTGACAAGACTAGACACTAGTTACATGTAACATCTGAAACCTATTAACACCTTTTCCTCTAGGTCATTTTACAACTCTAACCAGGGTTTTAAGTACTGGCCAAGATAACCTTCGTATTCACTGGTAAACAGGTTTCTTTCCTGCTGTAGCAACTGAACTCTCTTTTATTTTAGAAAACATGCAATTAAAAATTTTTTCCTTTTATCTTTTAAATACAAAACCAATCATTTTTTGGCCAGTTTTATAGCTAAGAAATGTCTTTCTCAAGGATTTTAAACCATTATTTTAAAACATAATCAGGAAAGATAGAGGCTCTGTGGTCCAGTGTCTGTGAACACAGAAGCCTCATTTTCATAGGTGTAAATAATAAAAATCTATTCACATTGGTATTCTGTTACATCACTGTGTTTAAAAACATGCTGATGTGATTTCATCACAAACTGCTCTTAGTTTTTCTAAGCCTTTATAGCAATGCTCTTGAATAAATCTTCCTTCTTATTTAAACTACACTGTGTAACTTTTACTTATTTTGTTTACTTTGTCCTTACTCCTAAAAATAGATAGAAGACTTCAGAAAAGTGCCCTGTCAGAATAAGAGAAGATAGTCTTGAAGGCATGTGCTATCGGCAAAATATAATTGAAAACAAAATCTCCTTCCAAACCAGAATACCTCCACAAAGGTAAAAGGTAGAAAACAACCTTGCTGAGAGATTACCAACCTGATGTGCATGACTGACACTTTGCTGAAACATGGGAGACTGAAAGACACCTCACTCTGGTAGAGATAAGCAAGTACACTCTGTTGTAAATATATTCTCAAGTTAAACAATAATGACAGATTGACAGCTTTATTTACCAGTGCACCTTTAATTCACTAACCAGTAGTGACCATTTTTGTTAATTATTTGGGCTTACACTATGGAAAAATAAATTGCTCCAATCTTCATAATAGGAGGTAGTTTTGGCATTTGAGCCAGAGGCCAGCTGTCATAGAAACAGGGAACAGTTTCCTTGTCCTTCTCAAATGCTGAGAAAGGATTAACAATGTGAGTCCTGTCTCCTTAAGAAAGAGATTACTGGTCATAAAATTCATAAAAGTCTTACTTAATTTTTAGAAATGTTTACATCCTTTTCAGCATGAGAAAGCCTTAGGATTATGTTTTCTGAGAGGAAAAAAAGTGGAAAATTCCCTCAGCAAGAAGAATGACTTTTGTTACTATATATATTTGTATTTTCTCTAACATTACCATCAGGACTACCACCACTGTCATCATCTTCATCCTCCTCTTCCTCACTGAAATAAAATATCAAGCAAAAAATTAAAAGAAAAATATTTACTAGAATGCTGGAAGGTCCAGTATTTACTTACGAGTATCTCTGAAGATATAGTCAAGGCAGTTTTCTCAATAGATCCTGAAAAACATGTTTTGAGGATTAGGGTGAGGGTTTCCAACTTCTTAGAGCACAGCATGAGACCTTCTTCAATTGATCTATCCAGTTTTAGTTTAACTAATACAATTTATTTTCTATTTCATAGTATTTTAACAATTCTGCAGATAATTAAGTGTATATCTAGAAAAATTCATATATCATCAAATATTAAAACTTTAGTGTATTTATTTAATATTTTTAAATATTAAAATTGAATGTATTTTGCATCCATATATCTTAATATACCTGAAAATAATGAAAGACCTATATTGGGTTAAGCTTTAAATGAAATGACGTGTGTGTTTGAATTTTATAATTAATTTTAAAATTCTTTATGAGATATTATATTCTCAGTGTTATTCTCTAAATTAGTAAGTACCACATCAGCTATCAGCTGTTGTCAACTAGCATTTATCAGACAGAAATATCACACTGCAGAAGCCACTTTGATATGTCATCTTGATATAGGGGAAGTAAATGTAACTGCCCAGCTGCCAGATGTTAGATGCACTGAGCTTGTATTTCCTAAATTCAAAGAGTGAATTTTAAGGAACAACAAAGTTTAAGAGTAGGAAATATTGGGAGCCAGGGATTTAGATCAGTGGTTCCAGCATCTGTCTTGCAAGCACAAGGGCCCATGCTCGATCCCCAGTAACCACATACAACAATGCCGTGTGTGGAGACTCACAGTGCCAGTCGTAGTGGCTCATGCCTCTAATCCCAGCACTCGAGAAGCAGAGGCAGGAGGATTGCTGTGAGTGCAAAGCTGAGCTCAGGGCCAGCCAGAACTACAAAGCAAGACCCTGTGTCAAAAAAAAAAAAAAAAAAAAAAAAAAAAAAAAAAAAAAAAAAAAAAAAAAAAAAAGAGTAGGAAATATTTAGAGAGAGATATAGTTCTTGAGAGATCAGAGAGGACTCAAAAGTGGGTTGTTGGAGGCCCTATATCACAGAGGAAGTTTTATTAGAGCAAAATCATGAGGAGTACAACCTGAATAAAAAATAAGATATCAAATATAACTGCTTTGGTAATATTGATCCAAAGAGGAAGAAAGTCACGTAGAAAGTATTTATGCAAAGAACAAAACATTTATTTAGGAAGGATGGATTGTGAGGTCTTGGTCACCTAGCCGGTGACTGATATCTCTTTAAACTTTATTGGTCCAGCTGTTAGCATTTATCTCATCCCTTGGAGAATCCCATGAGTCTATTCATTCCATCTTTTTTTTTAAATTTTTAAAATCTTTATTGGTACATTACATATATGCGTCAGGATTGCACTCCATAATGGTGATTTGTACCAGTGTAAGAGACAACTTAATTCTCATTTTTTCCCATAGCCCTACCCACCCTACCGCCCCCCCCATATACATAAAATTTGTTTCCTTACTGTTTTTTACAATCTCATCATTTTTCCCCCTTCACCCTATTTTACATTGAGCATTTTCTATTTCACGATATATAACATCCACTTCCAGGACTCATTTACATCTTTATTTTCTCATTCCATCTTGACCTTGAGGCTGGGTGTCCAACAGATGTACCTCCTGCCATAGTTGAAATGTGTTCTCCTGTGCTCTCACTCCTTTAAAGGCCTATCCCCAGTGGGCTGTCTGCACTATTTCTACTTTATTTAAATTTGGCTAATTTTATGTCCAATCTTTACCAAAGACTTTGTATAATATATATCAGAACTGGGTTTTATTGAAGAAATTAGTTAATTGAGGAAGATGCACCTTAGAAAAAATGCTGAGGATGAATGGACTATCCATGATACTATACAGCTACTTCCTCATTGCGCTAACACAGTCAGCTTTAAGAATCCAAAAATGTTACTATTTTTAAATTTAACTTGGCTGAACCTAGTTGGTAATGTAACTATTTCTATTATCATAGTTCTACATAAACACTATTATATTGATTGTGTCTTTTGTAAAATATACCATTTTTTCTTGTCAAGATCAATTGTTCGTCATTTGAATGACAAAAAGTAAAGTAAAATACGCATTTGTTTATGTGTCTTTGAATTTCCCATTACTTTATTGGGATATAATGCCAGAAATCATATTACTTGTTCAACATATGATTGCAGCTTTTTACACTGTCAAATTGTTTTCCAGAATATATACGACAATTTATAATCCCTCTATTTTTCTGAAATGTAGAAAGTTACCTCAATTTTCTTAAATTATATTTATATTTAGAATGTGAAAGGAGGGAAAAACAAATCAAACTTCTGAACAAACTATTTCCCAACCACCTTTTTCCATTATTTCCATGTGCAACCTGTACACACGTTTATTAGCAATAACCTACAGATGAGGGTCATGATTTTAATCATAAGTATGAACAATGAACATTTTAGAGACCTTGAGTTATCAGTTCTTGGGAAAACTTGAGACATTAATCTCATGGTAGCAAAATTATTAAACATTTCTTTAGAAAGCAATGAACAGACAGTGAGCAGGAACAACGCACATCAAAAAGTCACTTCTTAATGATGTTGGGAAATGTTGAAATGGTATCCCACATACCTTAAGTGTGACATTATTAATTGTATTTTTCTGGAAACTTTATGGTATGGCTATTATAATATCAAGAAAATTTATCCATGACTATGATTCAGAGAGGCTACAGGCCAGTGAGGACTCCCCAGAGAAGAGATTTATTTCCTCGTGTGTCTGTGTGAATGTAGCTTCCGGGTTAGGCTGTTTTGAGGAGAACATGTCCCTTCTGTGATCTACAGAAGCATTTGGTTTTGCTTTCTCTGGTCATCTCACGAAGTTTGTATGTTCCTCAGTGATTAACAGTCCAAAATCTGGTGAATGAGAGCCGATTATAAAGAGCAGAGCTTAATTGCTTTCCTGTCTTCTGTATTTTTTCATTGCATCTTATTAATTTTCAGTGTAAAGGTATTTTGCTTTATTCATTAGACAGACTCCTAATATTTCACATTTCTTGATGCTATTGCTAAAAGTATTGTTTGCTTAATCTCTCTCTCTCTCAATAAGTTTATCATTTGTGTACAGAAATGATATTTTTTGAGTATTGTACTCCTTGGATGAATCCAATGTGGTTCTAGTGTTCAATCTGCTTGATGATTTGCTTCATTCTTTTTACAAGTAACTTATTGAAGAATTTTTGCACTATATTAATTAAGAATATTGGGGTGTAGTTCTCTTTTGTGCTGGAAACCAACTCTGGTTTTGATATCAAAGAAGTGGCTGCTTACAGGAATGAGTTTAGGAACCTTGTTTCCCTTTTAATTTTACTAAAGGTTTTGAGGAATAACAGAATTAGATCTTCTCTAACATTTTTGGAGAATTCAGCAGCTAATCCGTCAGGACCTTGTTTTTTTTTTGTTTTGTTTTGTTTTGTTTTTAATTGGGTATTTTTCAATTTCATTGTCTGTTATTCAGTTATTTAGAAATAGTTTATCTTCTTGATTTACCTTTGTGATTCAGGAGAATCTAAGAATCTATCCATTTCTTTTGCATTTTTCTATCTTGTTAGAGTACTTGTTCTAGAAGTTGGTATTAATGATCTTCTGGATTTCTTCAGAATCCCTTGTGATTTTACTTTTTCATTCCTAATTGCATGGATTTGAATTTTTCCTTTCTTTTCTTGTTACTTTTGATAAAGTTGGCTATATTCTGTGTCTTTTTTTCCGATTTTCTCCCTCCCATCAAACCTGCCTGCCTAACATATATGTAAAAGATATTTCCATTTCTTTCCTTCTGTTTTATTTTTTTGTCTTCATTCCTTCATTTCTTCCTCCCCTCTCTTGTTCCCCTACTCATTTGAACATTTTCTTCCCATATCCCAATATCTATTATACACGTTAGCCCTTTTTTCCACTTTTAGTTTCTCACATCAGAGAAACAAGGTAATATTTAAGCATGCATGTCTGATTTATTTCACTGACAAGCATGATCTCAAGTGATCCCATTTAGCTATAAATATCTAAAGCTTCTCCTCCTTTATTGCAGACTAGTCCACCATTGTATTTATAAAAATCCACATCCCTTTTATCCATTCATCATTGATGGTCCTTTGGTCTGTTTCTATAACTTAGCTATAACAAGTTCTGCTGCTATACTATGGGTGCACATATATCACTGTGACATGTTGCTTTTAATTTGAGGGGGAAGACACACAGAAGGGGAACAGCTAAGTCAAACAGGACCTCTAGTTTTAGTCTTTTGATAAATCTTCACACTGATTCCCACAGTGGTTGTACAAGTCTACATTCCCAACCAACCACAATGAAGAAGGGTTCTTTTTTCCTCATAACCTTTTCACTATTTGTTGTTGGTTTATTTCTTTCTTCTTCTTCTTTTTTGTTTTTTTTTGTTTGTTTTTTGTTTGTTTGTTTGTTTGTTTGTTTGAGACAGGGTCTCATTTTGTACTTCAGGCTGCCCTGATCTCTGCTTCAAACTCACATCACAGCAATCCTCCTGCCTCTGGAGTGCTGGGATTACAGGTGTGAGCCACCATGCCTGAATCTCAGTATTAGTTTTTATCTCTCAAATGTCCAGTGATGTTGAACACTTCATGATAGCTGTTTCTACTTCTTTATCAGAGAACTGTCTATTCATTTCAGATTATTTCACTATTATCTGATAGAATGCATGAGATGATTTCAATTCCTTTGCATTTACTTAAGTATGTTCTATGAGCTACTATTGTGTGAGCAGTTGAGAAGAATATGTATTCTGCTTATCTGTATTGGAATATTCTAGAAAACTACTAAGTCCAATGGTTCAAAGGTTTAATTCAGCTCTAATATTTTTGTGTTGACTTTTTTGTTTAATTGATTATGTGGGACAGTGTGGTATTGAGATCTCAAATTATATTTGTATTAGCCCTTACCTAATTTTTCATATCTTTTAATGCTTGTTTTACATTGTAGGGTGCATTGTATTTGGTGCATATATAATTATGATTGTTACCAATTCCTTTTAGATTATTACTTTAAGAAATATATGGTACTTTTTTTGTCTCTTCTGATTTTTCCATAAAACAATTGCTACGCTTGTGTTTCCTGGGTTTTGTCACATGGAGTTTAGTTTTCTATCCTTGGACTTTTAGTCTATTAATTTACTTTTTAACTTTAATGTTTGGGGTTTTTAAAATCCATATTAATGGATTTTGTTTCTTGATCTCTATTCTGCTAATTTGTTCTTGTTAATTGGGAAATGAGAGCATTTACATTGATAACTATAAATGAGATGTATTTACTTATCCTTATTGTATATAATTTCTATGGGCAGGTATGTATCTCCATTTGGCTAGCTTCTGACTTTTCATATATTTTGATCAATCTTATGTTATGCTTCTTTGTATCATCTATCAGCTGTTTGAATTTTTTGGACTCTTACTATATAAAATAAAATTTTCATTTGATAATCACTGTGGATTAGTTCAACTGGCCACTCCCTAAAATGGCATTGGACCTGTCATTCTCTCCAGGGGACATGACAGATGCTTGGACTAGAGTCAATCACCAGTTGTTGTGAAGTACAACATCTGCTGCTCTGTGCATTTGGTGCATTTCTCATCAGAGATCTCTAGAGTCATCTGTCCTCACTGTGTCCCTCAGTTGGTTCCACCTCTCTGTGCTGTGATCCATAGTCAGGGAGAAGGTTCAGTTTGCCAGTTCTTTTCTCTGCACTAGTTCTGTCTCTCCACTTTCCCTCTGGGCTCCAGTTTTCTCTTTGAATCCTTCTTGATTCCCAGAGATCCACCTTCCTCCTCCTTTTCTGCCTCATGTTGTTATTTTCAAGTGTTTCTATTCCAAATATCAGAAAGGTTTATTTCTTGGTGTTTAGCATTTGCCAACTTCCTGGAAGTCTGAAAATCCTATAATAATGCAACAAACAATAATTGTTAAGTAACAAATTATTTTTTTCTTCTTGCTTGTAACCAAAGACCTACTACTTCAAGAACTGTCACAACATGAAGCATAAAATTTTTATAACTTTCAAAGGAATGAAAAATATAAAAACAACATCAAGATGTCAAAGGTAAAAACTATCAAACTCATTGAAACACAGGTCTTGGAACAAAACAAATTAATGTTAGAAAGAACCTTTATATTTTTAATGAAGTGGTTCTATATACCTACTTTGCTATGCAACCTGTTAAAACAAATATTCACTCAGTTGCTTCTTAGGTGATGAACTTTGGAATTACTGTTCAATTTATGTAACTGTTGACCTCTAAAATTTTGTGTATTTATTTGTTTATTTATTTAATTATTTATTGAGACAAGGTCTCACTATGCAGTTCAAGTTGGTCTCGAACTCATGATAAATGCCAGCCTAGTCTCAAAATCACATTGATCTCCCTGTCTCATCTCCTCAATTGCTGAGATTTCACAATCTCCAGCCCTGTCGTTTCACAAAACAGTTTCATGTTGGTCAGTTTTATATTAGTCAGCTTTTCTTTGCTAGTACACAATAACCAATGCCCTCAATTTATTTCTCAAATTGTTTAGTTTTTCTCAGCCTCAGAGGATAAGTCTATTGCTGGCTTATTCCTAAGCAGAAATATCATGGCAAAAGGTTGTGGAAAAGCAAAACAGCTCAATTCACAGCAACTGGCAAAGAAAAGCTGGAGAAAAATCTTCAAGTGGATGGGAAAAAGGACTACACATAGTACCGATATATACCCGTAACATCCTGCCTCCCAGCACAATTAGAAATATTCTTCTATTAATCCTTTGGATGGAATGCAAATCCAATCAAATTAATGCCCATAGTAACCAGTTCAGGATACTAGTAAGTTAGTTTTTGAAAGAAGTAAAAACTACAGCAAATGTAGAAAAGGGAACATATTGTGGAATACAGAAATTGTTAGCATCATTAGAATTCTTGTCTTCTTCAAAAATATTTTCTTGATTAGAAATAAGTCTAAATCAATATATATACACATATATAATATAAATAAATATTATATATATATATCCCTATACGTGTATGTGTGTACATATGCACTCATATTCATGCATTCATATATGTCTATAACATGCATACACCCGAGTATATATTTGAACAATAGACATTTTCTTCCATTTGATATAAATATTATATCTACATTTTGTTTCATATTTTATTCCAATAAATCCAACAAGGCATGTTTTAAGAGAACCTAATAGCTAGGCAACCAGCAGAGAACATATATTCAGAATAATGCTCACAGCTTGCTATAAATGTATATCTATGAACATAGCTTGATCCAACCACAAAATGCATTTTCAGAGAAATGTAGAAAATGGAAGCAATCATGTAAAACATAAGTGTATTCTAATTTGTTTCCATAAAAAGGAAATATGTGCATAAAGTACTATTAAAGTGAAGGCAGATTCATAATATGTCAAAATGCATTCCATGTTCCTTGAGGCTGAAGTAGCATTCTATTTTTAGAATTTCTTTTATTTAAATATTTTCTTATTTGCACACAGGCCAGTGAAATTACTTTTCTTTTATAAAAGTGAAATACCCAGTCTTGGAAAACATGTTTACACCATTTGTTTTAACTAGTCTATACTGTTCTAGTTGAAATCAAAATTGCACCAAACAAACTCTACTTTCTGTTTCACCATTTCCCTTTACATTTTTCTTCTTGGCTTCCTTTTCTCTTTCTTTTGAGTTGTTGTGATTTCTAAGGCTATTACAAAATATACACCTGCACAGATATGATTTTTAAACTACACTCTAGTTATTTTTCTTAAATTTCTGCTTTTATATTTGGAGAAGAAGGTAAATAAGCAAAACAAGGAGTTTAAGTGAATCTTGAAAAATCTTCATCAATTATACAACTCTACTCAATATCTGTATTTCCTTTTTTCAAAAGAAAAAAGATATAAATAACATTCTTTTTTTGAAAATATATATTTGCACCAGTAACATCTCAAATAAATAGTGTGCTTTAGCATTCTCACTTATCCAAAACATACCACATAAAAGTCATTACCTTCAAGATGATTCAGAAAGAGCATCCATTATCCTACAGACATACAGGGTAATTAAAAGGCATCAACTCAATTCCATCTACTGTCTGTCTCTAATTTCTTGTCTCCTTCCTCATGCTATCAAGTCAATGACAAAATTCCTAGATGCTAATTTATATTGTCTAGCTCTGAAAATTGTGAGAAGTCTGGCACCAGTATATTGGTTTGCAGACGAACAGCCAAGAGATCAAATGTTTTGAGAACTTAAGAAAAAAAAAAGAAAAGAAAAGAAAGCAGCTATTTGTTACTATGTTATGTCTCCAAGCAATATGACAGAAAGACATCATTCTATAATTTGTTATTAAAAAATTTTTTCTCTTGAGGATATATAAGAATGACACATTAAAGATTAGAAAAAGACATAAGTGCAAATAGTGTCAGGAGAGTAAGCGTTGAAATGTGCTTGTGAGGAGTTTGAAAGTACAGTTCAGATTTGGATTTGCAATTCTGAAAGAGACTGGTACATTAATAGTTAATGATTCACTTCTTGATCAGTGAAAAAATGATTTCCATAGTAATTTGAGAAAAGGTTATCTCAATTAGATATTTATCTAGGTTTTTCAAAATTTTATTTTATTTTCATTTAGCATATGCATGCATACTTAGTCATCACTGATGAAAAACACTTAACCACTTTGTTCAAATAAGTGACCTAGTTAAATTTCAAAAGACCATATTCACAATAAGAAATTTTGTGGTCTCATAATAAAAATTATATAATAAATAGCCTTAATAAAATAATTATTTTAGGTATATATATATATATATATATACACACATATATATATATATACACATATATATTCACCTATATATGTATTAGATGAATATATGTGTATATAGGTGAATATATATATGTATATATACATATAAAATATGTACATATATACATATATATACATATATATACATACATACATATGTATGTATAATACTTATACTTTATCCCCAAACCAGCTTTAGGAATCAATTTTATTTTTGTTAACAAGATTAGAATAAAAAATATATATACATACAGTGGCAATTAAGCTTAGTAGTGAAGCACTAAAGCAGATTTAAAAATCTACCCTTTATTTGGGAAGATGACATAACAATATAATTTTTATTCATGACACAACCTTTAGGATAAGGTGTAGAGAATCTTTATTTTAAATGTGTAAATATTTGTTTATAATTTTTTAACATAACCTTAGTTGTAAAGTTAATAAACATAAACATCATACCTTGTTCTCTACTTAATATCTAATACCTACCAGAAGACTTATATGTATTTATAGGTACTTAAATGATTGACACAAATTTGTATTAAAATATATTTATCCAAACTGTAAATTCATTTTGACATTATATATTTTGTTTGCTAAATGTCTAATCTCATCTATGTGCTAAATAAATAAATACTTGTTAAAAATATTTTCTAATATCCAGATTATATTTAAGAAAAAGGCAAGTGTAGTTATTTTATAATAATTTCCACTAACACTACACATTAAATTATGTCTATAAGAATCAACATTAATATGTACAATCTGGGCACGTAGTTTTGTCTAAAGAAAATTAAGATTTTCTTTCCTCTTAAATTATATTTAACTAATGTTTCAAAAATGTTTCTTTGCTTGTTTTTTTTGCTTTGCATTTAATTAGTAAAAGGAAAACCATCTGAGGTAAGAAAAGAAAAGCAATTATTGATATACCAACTTGCTTACTATTTTAAAATATTTCCTTGAAAATTAAAAACACATTCTTATTTGAGATTTAAAACTTGAGTTGTCTTCCACTATAGTGCATGGTTTTTCATGTGTTTGGAATTTTTTATTGTAAGTATCATTTTTTTCCTGTAATATGACTTCGAATATTGTGGGATCTGTAATAAGGAAAATTTCCTTCTTTGTCAAAGATTTGCCTTTACCCTTCCAGTATGCAGGTGGCATAATTAAGCTGGGATCATGCTGTTCACCCAACAAATGATTTTTGCTTGAGTGTGGAAATTTTTGAGTCCAGTTTTTCATCTTGCTAGAATCTCAATCCTAGTATCAAGATGTCATGTTCATATTTGCATTAAGGACCACAGTGACTTGAATTTTCTTATTTATTATATTAACTTGTATTCACTTCCTCCTTTTTTTTTTTTTTTTTTTAGGTTTTTGGAGACAGGGTCTCGCTTTGTGGTTCAGGCTGGCCCTGAGCTCAGCCTCAAACTCACATCACAGCAGTCCTCCTGCCTCTGCCTCCTCAGTGCTGGGATTACAGGCGTGAGCCACCACGCCCGGCATTGTGGTATGTGGTACTGGTTGCTGCTGGGTGTGAGTCTCCACACCCAGTATTGTTATGTGGTTACCGGGGAATCCACCCGGGCCCTTGCTCTTGCAAGACAAGCGCCGGAACCACTGAGCTAACTCCCAGGCCCCACTTTCTCCTATTTAAAAGTTATTTGTATAGTCATCCTAGAACTATATTAAAATTACTTGATGTGTATAGAAGATTTGTAAGCTCTTTGGAAAAACAGATTTTATGATTTCTATATGTAATCAGGTCTCACTACGATAAACCCCAAATCAAGTGTCTAGTTAGTGGAATATTTTACTGAAAAGAAAAACACATGATTTGCTTTGAAAGAGAGCTAACTATAACCTCTGACTAGAATTAGATTTTACCACTGTATCCTACATGATTCTGAAGAAAGAATTCTGAAAGATGAAAAGATGTTTGCCAGTAGAGTGTGTGCTTAGCATGTGTGAGAGCCTATGTCCAATCTTTAGAACAATTGAAAATAGATAAAAATTTCAATAATGTGTGGCCATGAATTCGCTCAGAACACTTTCCCTTGTTTCAGCTAAAAGGAACATTCTTTATAGTTATTTTACTAAAATGGATGTTCTTTACATTTTTTTCTAAACAACTATATTTTTCTGCCACACATCTTGGTTACTTAGTATAATTATGCACTAAGAGCCTTCCATGAATTTAGTATTATATCAAGACAAGTGAAGCCTCCCTCGGCCTTTTATCCTTTTGATCACATGCTGCACACAGATTCAAAGGTTAAGCTTGTGATACAAAACTGAAATTTATCATCTCAGTCACTTTTAAATATACAATTGAATTTTGTTGCACATATTTAAAATATTGCACAACAAATCCCCAGAAGTCTTCACAAGTCTAAAACTATAACTGTGAAAAAGCTCTCCCTTTGTTTCTATCTTGATAGACTCAATTTTT
>PVIR01040133.1:0-13531 GCA_004026965.1 Petromus typicus | reverse complement strand
GTTGAATGTGCCACTAATCAAATTATCATCTGAAGCTCTCTCTTGGATGGGAATCATTTCCTAAATGGTGTGCTACCTCCACTCTTGCCCTTCGCTGAGCGATTTTTTTTTTTTTTTAAGTTTTTTGAGACAGGGTCTCACTTTGTGGTCCAGGCTGGCCCTGAGCTCAACCTCAAACTCATATCACAGCAATCCTCCTCCCTCTGCCTTTCGAGTGCTGGGATTACAGACGTGAGCCACCACACCCGGCCCTGTGGTACGTGGTACTGGTTGCTGCTGGGCGTGAGTCTCCATGCCCAGTATAGTATGTGGTTACCGGGGATCGAACCCAGGTCCTTACGCTTACAAGACAGGCGCCGGAACCACTGAGCTAACTCCCCAGCCCTGGCTGAGCAGTTTTTTGCACGGCTATCCAATTTCCCATTTCTGAAGGCGAAATTCATGATTGATCCTATTCTTCAGCTTAAAATCCTTCAGACTTGCCATTACTGCTAAGAGAAAGGTGCACATCCATGGCATGACTTATAAAGTCTCTGCAGACTGAAATTTCTCTCCCTGCCTTCAGCACTTTCGCTGTTTTGCTATTTTCTTTTTTTCCCTCAAGTACTTTTATCATACTACGACACAGCCTTGATAAGACTCTTTCCTTGGCCTCAGGTCCTCTTTCCTAAGCCCCAACCTTGAGATTTCAATCCAAACGCCATGTCCTATAGAAAAGTGCTTAGGTGTCTTCCAGATAGTTTTAGGAGTTTGCCGTGGGTAGATCCTCTGGCACTTAGACTTTTCTTTCTTTGCATTTATCACTTAAATTATACATTTGGAGAACTATTTGACTACAGTCCATTTTCTTCCAAGTTTTAAAGCTCAATGGAGATAAAAATGTTCTGTCTTCACTGCCTAACATAGCTCAAGTGCATAAAAAGTATACAATAAATATCTTTAAATGGATACCATTTATGTAGGCATTTGAGATTTTATTATTATCTCATGGAGGCCTCATTGCTACCTCTGTGCATGAATAGTCTTTATATTGGTTTTGAGGGAAAATAAAAGCTTTTAACTCACAGAAATTTTACTTTACCTCATGAACATTCTCAATATACTAATTTTGTTTAGGATCACATAACATGAGCAACTACCTCATTTTTTAACATTGTGTTTAATGTCACAAAGAAGGAGTATTCATGCAAGAACATTATATGGCTATATAATTGATATTCATGTATAAAAACAAGAGGTTATAAGATGATCCTGCATGTATAAAAAGAATATGGGTAGTCCTAGTAAATCGCATTATTTTACAAAATCACAAGAAATTGTTTTTTTCTTTTTGTCTTTCTAGGCATAACTCTTCAGTTGCCATAATGAATGATAATTTTGAAAATGTTCTCTCATTAAAGATACATAATTGATCTGACAGGATCCTGTAACGTACATTAATAAATGACATTCTTAGATATTTTCCTCAAGGGTTATGTGCCATCAGCAAAAGACAGGCCTCTTTTCTCCAGCTCCGTTATTTAAATGGTGTTAAATTACTGATTCTAAAGTCTCACCCTGAAAGCTCAGAAGTTTACTCTCTATATCTACTGCAGGAATTGTCAGAAATTAATTCTTTCTAATAGCATTAAAAAATGTGTGATGCAATGATTACATCACTGTGCTTGCACGTCCAAATTCAATATAGCATACACTATCACTTGTGATATTGGTCATACATAAAATATATATCAATGCAGCTGAATTTTTAAAAATATGAAGTAGAAAAAATGTAGGCCCAAATAATAATCAACACTTTTCAAAATGCTGGCCTCATAGATGTGCTAACAGACAGAAAGTTAGGGGAGACATTGCCAAGGTGGCCAGAGAAAGATGTGTCTGCAGAGTCCTGTGCCCAGAGGCTGCAGCACAGGGAGCTGACTCACTGCAGTGATCTGAAATGTGAGCTGGTAAAGCAAGGCATCGGTTGGACAACACGGAGTTAAATGCTGGTTCAGGGGTAGTCTTCTAACAAAAGAAAATGCAAGAATAACAGGGTATTCTGTGTGAAAATCTAGTGTGAACTTACCTTTTGATCACTGGCCCTCTGCTTGGAATGACTCACATCTGAAGGTGCTGCACATGTCTGCCCTCTAGATGGGTTGTGCATTCCTCTGCTGGTTTGGCTGGCATTGTCCGCATCATTCAGACACGTGGTCGGTTTTCCCCCCTGAAAGATAGGGCTGTGCATTTCCTGTCTAGCACTAGACTCCAGGCCCTTATGGCCTTTTCTGCCTCCTGCATCTACCTGCATATTGCTTCAACTGCCAGCAGTGCTCTCTCCACTTGTGCTTTTCAAAGTCCGCTCTGTTCTTCAGAGCCAGTGTCACTGTGTTTTACAATTGTCAACATATAGCATCATGTTAGGTCACATTTAACATGATTTCAAGATTCATGCTTTATATTTTATTTCTGCATTCTGATGCATTTGATTTTAAGAGAGATCTTCCTTTCCTCTTTATGCATATAAGTAAATGATTTTTATCTAGGTTGAATGGTTTAAGAAAATTCAGCAAATGATCATTTGTGCATTTGTAGAGTGTAATTTCACTGATAAGTAATCATTTTTAATATGCCCAACTATTATATGGTCCATTTCAGAATAGCATCCTATCATTAAAGTTCACTCTCACAAATAAGAAACAACCCACAAGTCCTTTTTAGTGTTTTGTTTTATTTTGTTTTGGGGGTCGCACAGCTTTTAGCAAGCATGCTTACTGCCTTCCATTTGGGCTGAAAAAGAAAGTACAAAAGTTTTCCTTCTTGATTGCTTTGTTATCTGTGCCATGGATAATCATTTATTTTGTTCAGTATAAAAGGGAAGTAACTGTGATAAACTCCCTAAAACTTGTATTTATTGTGGCAGAAAATGCCATTACTGGTTCAATTTCTGAAAGCGTCGCATCACTGTAAAGGATGAACGTTCAAAGTGCTAGAAATTTAATTCCAGATATATAAGCAATAATTCTCAAACTGTCCAGCTTCCACTAATACAAAATGACACGTTTGAGGAGAAAACATTTATTCCCTCCTTGGACCATTTCCAAGTGTTCTTAGCAGTTGAAATTTTCTATTACATACAAATGGTCACTAATGCTTTTCAAGGGCCATTAGTACATAATCCCTAGGGCTGGAATGAAAAGAAACTATCTCTCACAATGTCCTCCCCACAATGTGCACTCACTGCCTATTCAGAAATGATTAAAAGTTGTATTCAAAACAGAAATATGGGAATAAGTGATGTGACAAGTTAATTATAGGGGATTATAAGACGCTTAACAGCTACAAGTATAAAGATTGAGGGGAGAAATGAACAGCAAGCTGAATATAATTGGTGAAATTTTTTCCAGGGATCAAGTTCCCTATTGTTAAATGTCTAGTGAACAAATATCATGCCTGGTAGTAGCTACAGGTGTTTATGACACCCTTCTTCCACTACGATTCACCAGCTGAAGGCCAAACCACTCAACAGAATATTTCTTTTCACACTCATTAATTATCTTCATATACATATATGTGTGTGTGTGTGTGTGTGTGTGTGTGTGTGTGTGTGTGTAGTATCTTCATTTTAGTAACATTTTTCAAGTGAATTATTTAGTCTATCGCTATTTCTGGATTTTCTTAGACAAGTGGCGTGATTGTCTGCAAGTAACATATGGTTATTATGGGAAGTTACTATCTAAATGGTATTCATGGGTAACATCAGACCCTGAAAGTGAAGGGTACAATGGCTCATTGCACGGTAACTCACATCTCTGCTTTATCTCTCCTATGTGCAGGACACTGATCTCAGTGCTAAATTGGTTGTAATTGTGGTGCATATGTTACAAATGATGCAACTGATATTAGGTTGTTGGAAACATAATATTTGCTAACTCTAGATGATGTTAGTATTCCCTATTTCAGCACCATTTGACATCCAGAATTTTGCCTATAGATTTTTAGTGCTCTAGGCTAAGTTGAGACCCAGATGAGAATAAGGTGGGACCCCAGAGCAATTTCTGAACTAGAAAGCCTGCTACATTAAAAACTTAACTGGTCTCAGGTCATTTATACAGTCATAAGTTGTGTAATGCACATGGTCATCTAGTTAAGGAGTAAATCTGGTTGAAATTCAGTCCATGCTCTGCCTTCTAAGTCATGTTGCCTGACATGCAGGCTCCCAGCCCTGGAGCAGAAGTCAGCTTTGCAACTTTGATACTGCACAGTGCGCACCCCAAGTCCACTCATCAAGTGCAGCTGGAGGACAGTGCTTTTTCTCATTTGAACAAAGATTCCATGTAAGTGAGCACCATCAGCTTTGTTAGTCTGAATTCAGCCTGCTCTAGATACTTAAGTGCTGAAAACTAGAATCCAAATAAATCCACTGACTCAAGAAGATGAGAAAGTAGGCTTCCACAGGCACAACACTACCAAATTTCAGAAGAGCTGTCTAGAACAGGCAGGTCCAAGTGAGATCTGAAATATTGTCATGTTTTAAAGCATGACAAAGTCACCGGTACCTTTGTACCACAATGTCCCACAGCAACACAGTAAGCAGTAAGGAATTCCCACAGTGTTAAACTGCTGAAGTTGCCCTTGGTGTGCACAGGGCTGGTCTGAGATCTAAGGCCACATGGAGCCCTGAAGAGATCACTGAACTCTCTGGGCATATGCTCAAGAGGGCAGCAAGGCTGAGAAGGGAACCAAGTTTCCTGCCTCTCTCTTGAGTTACCTAAGATATGATCTAAGAATGGTGCAGCTAACCAGATACATTGCACACTTCATCTTTGCCATGGGTTCTGTATCTGTGGACCTCAGTAGTTCTGTGTAAAACAGGGCAAAGGAAAATGCATAAAAATGCACTGAGTTCCAGCTTACCACTATGCAATTTGACAGCAAGCACTTCCTCTACTCTGTGCACCAAAACACAAGTCCTCATCCTACCCTTACCAGCCACTGCAAAATCTCTCCTTTTTTACTCCCTTTTGGACACAGGCCAACATTGAGTTTCTCAAGTAAAACATTTGTAGGAGGTTATAAGGTTTTATATAAAATATTTCTTTTGGTATGACGCCAAAGATTACAGTCAGGAGTTGATAGGACTGCCCATTTGTTTTGCTAAATACCACAGCCAGTGAGTGCATTCGACCTGTGAGTGCCTATCCTGTGAGAAACCTGGGTCAGAGAGAGCATACTCCATCCTCAATCAAGTGCTTCCTCATAAGTAGTGAATTTGCGCAGTGTGCCTGGGAGGAGAGAGGGCTGATATATAGTGGACTGTGCCACCTCCTTGCATTTTATTCAGTAAACACGTTGGAGCCCTTAGTATGCACTAAGCATGATCCGTGTACCTCCTCGACTGTGAGACTTAACTATACAATAAATATATAAGCACCAGTGTTTCCTCAAGGCAGGTATTTCATCCTACAACTTACATGCCATTTAGGCAACTGGGGAATAATGCGTGTGTGAACTACACTGAGCTGGAATGAGAAAGAGTGTTTTACAGATTAGGAACTCTACTGTTGCTATTCTAAGGCAGAAATTCTGAATCAAACTCACAGCTTCCTGCTACGTCCTCAGCACAGCTGCAAAATGCTCTTTAGAGATGAAAATGATTACCAGGTAGTGTCTCAGGGG
The DNA here is from genome assembly GCA_004026965.1 of Petromus typicus. Taxonomy (NCBI): domain Eukaryota; kingdom Metazoa; phylum Chordata; class Mammalia; order Rodentia; family Petromuridae; genus Petromus; species Petromus typicus. Next base: position 7,870 of record PVIR01040133.1, on the reverse strand, counting down.
GAAAGTTGTGGTTTTTCTCTTCAGTCAAGCAATAGCAATATCAAGACGTCCCCACTAGGCATTTACTCTTGAAGGAAGCCTGTGATGGCTCCCAGGGGCCTCCTTTACTTGATGGATGCTCTCAGCATGAAGTTATCTCCGGAGAATTCCCAGAGGGCTGAGAAAATGCAGGGTCAGTGCCTAGCGTATGGGCTGGATATTTACTAGGAAGGACCCTAAGCTCTGTGATTGGGCACAAAACATCCAGCTCAGGCAATTTTTCCAGAATTAATGCATCACTCTGGGGCAGAGTCTGCTCAGTCTTTAATTCAAGGGAGCCCCTCCCCCACTCTCAGCTTTGCGCCCACTCGGGATTCTGTCCACCCAGTAGTTCCGTGTGCTAATATGATCTACGCTTTACTCCTGCTCCGATCCGTCGAAAGAGAAGGTACTCTCCACATTTAGCTCAACTAACAACCTCGAACTCAGAGCACAGCAAGAGCTCACATACACTTCAATAATGACTCGAAAGGATCAAGTGGCACTTGTCATCCCGTGTCTAGATCAAGAAGTCTCATCACCAGCATCACAGGTGCATTGATTGCTACACACAAGCCTCATCCTGTACTTCAGCCCTGTGAACAAATGCAGGGACAAACTTCATGTAATGGACACTTCAGAGAATGACTTTTTTTCTAAAACTCACTGCACCAGAAACAAACTTCCTAACAAGCTGATTTAAAATATTCTGGAACTTCTCCCTCAGTAATATATATTTTTTTATCAAAGATGCTCATATATACAGTATAAGAAAATGCATGCATATTTTGCTAATGTAATGTGTGTCTGTTGCTTCTATGTTTTTATATTTTATTCTTTGAAACATGGCGAGTACAGATACCACATACTTATTTCATGATTTATTTTAAGAATGGAACCAAAATTTGATTTAAACAATCCATTACAAGCAGTAAATGTTAGTTTACAGAATGCTACCAGATGCTGAAAAGTCCCCCAGGGAAGAGCAGTTTTCATCAGTTGAAGTCATTGTTCTAGAAAATTCATTAGAAGAAGACACCTATAAACTGAGGTGACCATTAGTCTGGGATCCCTGATTGTATTTGCTGTCTGTGTTTCCTTTCTTTGGTAATTAATGCTTGTATTTTAAAAAATTTTTCATCTTAGGAAAGACTTTAGTTTTTTTTTTTTTTTTTTTTTTTTCACTACTCCATTGCAAGGATCAGCTATTGGTTTCTAATCTCCTGTCCTGTGTGACATTAGTTTCGGTCATTTGCCAACATAAACTTTACAGATAGGTGAGAAACTTTGAGCATAGGCTAAGAAGGATGACAGAGAGGACTAGTAAGAACTGCATCACAGTTAAGATCTATTCTCTCAATGACTCGTGTGTTCAGAGGTGGGAAGGGGACCGCATCACGGAGGACACTACCCTCATCGTCAGACTAATGCCCTGGTGACTTCATGCTGCATGTGTTGTTCGTGGTTAGGGCTCGTCAGAGGAGGTCTGACCAGACAAGCCCCGGGAGAATGCATCTCCCTTCCTACTCCTCCTTTCATCCCCTTTTTCCTGCCCTCAGCAAGTCTCCTTCACTCCATCCTTCTGGCGCTGTTTCTGCCTTGGATGCAGCAAGCCATGAACGATAACAGGGAGCCAAGATGAAGCTCCCCCAGCAAGTGATGAGTGTTGGGTGTTTTGTCTCAGTGTGAGGAAGCACTAAGACAAAGTGTCTATGGCTGAGCACCTAATTGCAAAGTCTCAGGCTAGTGCTTTACACTCCACTGTAAGACACGGCATGATGTTGCTCCTAACGATTCCATGCTGTATTTTCAGATTTCTGCCCTCTCTCCGCAGAAATCTAAGCATTGTCATCATTTTTATGTAAAGACCCAGCTTGACAAACTGACATACATACCTAGACATAATACATAGGAATAGGAGATATTTGTCCCTTTTATTCCAGGCCTGCTTTCCATCTTGGTATCCCTCTGGTTTTGACCCTGCTGTGTGTTTTCTTATTGAGGCTATGTCTTTATTCAAAACAATCTTGTCCAACTCATGAATATTATTTCCTCATCTTAAGTAAAATTCAAGGTGTAATTTTATATATAGATATTGGCATATGTTTTACTTCAATATCCCAAGGATTAAAGACCTATTATTTATCTTATATATATTTATCAGCTTCAGATTAACTAATTATATCTGCATAAAACTTTAAAACAGTTAATTCCAAGTATACATAATGTGATGAAATAGCTCTAAATGTTGTTTATGCTTTTATAATTTGAGTTTACTTTGATTCTTGCCTAAGAGCAGGTACAATATTGATTTTTAATGTACATTTTCTATGTATCAAAGTGCAAAAAACATAACTCCAATTCAATAAAGGTTCATAATTTATACAAATAAGCAAATCTCTAAACAAGATACAAAATGGCTCCATTTTCCCAGTGTTTAATATCGCTCTATAAGCAAAAATTTTTCTGATTTCTATCATTATAGTTTTGCCTTCTTTTTGAATTTTAAATATGAAGCATAAAATGTACATAAATGTAGTTTCAATTGCTAAACAATTTCAAAATTTATTCCTTATAGCTATTATTGGCTGTTTTGCTTTTACTGTTGAATGCTAGTTTACATACCTGTATTCTCCTATTGGTGGAGATTTGGTAGGATTCATTTATTGCCTATTGTAAAAATACTCTATTACAACTTTCTACAATTTTGGTGCACATAAAACGTGTGACCAAAACATATGGTGAATGTTTCAATTTGAAAAACTACAATAATTTTGCCATTAATACACCCCCCAAAAAAACTCCAGCTCGCTTTGAAGACTTTGACTGCATTTTATTTATCTATTTTCAAAAGCACTTCTTCAACAGTGAGTGTCTCCTTACTTTGCTGTGGCAATTTCTTTCAAATAAAATACTACAATGTGTCTTTATCCTCCTTCTTTACTGCATGTGGGTCAATGATCCAAATCTGGTGATTTTGTCCAAAGTCAAAATGACCCTGAATGAAAGTCCCTGGGAAGTCCAGGCTCTGTCGCTGCTTAGAACCGTGTCTTTCTGATTCAGTTGTTAAATTAACCAGCACTTCTGCTTTTATTCAACAATATAGGGAGGTTGGGGACAATTTAGAGAGAACCAGAAGTTTTCACTGGACAAGGCCCCTTTGCAATCATTTCTTGAAAATCTTCCTATTTACCTCTGCAGTAATGTCTTCTTCCACTTCATCATTTAAGATAATCCTGACCTATTGTCTCCTGCACTCTTCACATATGTCAGCAATTCTATTTCAGAATCTTTCTATTCTAATTGTATCTACAAAGTACTCTGATAACACTGTCTCCTATTATATCAAGAAGATCAAATTCCCCAGCAATGAGATACAGAGACAGTCTCTTTTTGGACAACATAGAAAGTTACTTATTTCCTCTCTGCTACTTTACTTTATTCTCCTTTATTTTTCATTTTATCAAATATAATTTCTAAGGCCTTTAATCATTACCATTTTCTAATGTCTTTCCATAAAAACATGCCCCATATATGTCTCTTAATACTTCCTCAGAGTATTCAATATTTTCCCACTGGTTATAGTACAAATTAGAAATTCCTCCTGCAAGCATAAAAAAAAGCTGTTCAGCCTCATCCTGCCCCAGTTTCAGAGTTTTTATTTTTCCAATTGTTCATAAGTGGATTTCAGGCACACCAGGGTATTTACCAGTTACCAAAAATAACTTATCTTTTACAGATTATTGTATTTCCATGAGCTGTTCTTTTGGCCCACAACAGCATTCATCTCTCAGCTGTATGATAAGCTTTTCACATCCTTAATGGGATCAGCACTGGCTGATTTAGACACCAAACCTCTCCTGTGCCATTTCTCATTAACATATAAATTCTTAACTATTCAGTAATGTTCAGCCTCCAGCATTTTGCACTGAAGTCTTATTTAAAGATTAAGTTTTGCAAAGAAAGGTGTAAAGTAAAAGCATAAAATGAAAATGGTAAAAACATAAAATTAACACTGAGAATTTCAGAGAAAAAATTTATCATTGGAGACTGTCAAGCCAAACCCCTAGGATTCAAAATAGATTTCCTGTAAATAACTCTTGCTAGTTTAGCATTATACTATATAATTAATTTCTACTTAGGATTTAATTAAAAATTGATAAATGTGGTACATGTTTGTAAATTTAATATGTGATTCATTTTGAGTTATGAAAAAAACAAAAGAACTAGAAGAAAACTAACATTGTGCCAACTTAATTCAACTTGATCTATTCAGTAAAAAGAGAAATATTCATAAGCAGCCAAAGGAGGGACATAGCTTCAATCCGAACCACAATTTCAATGTAACTTTCTAAAATCTTCAACCATCAATTTTTTATGTGTCTTTTTTTTCCTTCCTTTCTTTTCCTTCTTTGGCATCGTATATCTGACTGTAAGCTTGCCAAAGGTTTTTCTTTAGAAAGGAGAACCATTTTGACTCGCAAACACATTTGTGAACTAAAAGTTCAAAGTTTGAGTCTCCCGAGTTAAATGAATCCCTGTAATGGAGTCAATGGTATGTTTTGCAAAAAACTAAACACTTTTCAGAAATTTGTCCAGAAGACAGACTCAGTGGAACTTTAAATAATTATCCAGCAGGAAATCAATAGCATTTAATAACCACATGGAAGACACAGATACAGAATAAAGGGAAGGAGATGGACTCTGATCTGCCCCGAAGTGTGACAAGGTGCCATGGAATTTTAACCCAGGCAAGGACAGCGCCATGGCAGCACTGTGTTGACACTGAGGTTCACATTCAGGTGTGACTGGGCCAGAGGCAGAAGGTGCTGTATTCTCTTGATGGAGATAAGACAAGAGGAAGCATGCCACCAAGTCCCAGAATTCTCACCAAGAAGCTTTATCACAAGCTTAGGGAGAAATTAGAGAAAGAAAAATAAGTTGAGAAATGAACGGTCCTATTTCAAGGACAAAAAGCTAACAGTAAAATATCAAATACACAACTTAAAATCTGTTTTCACTTTTCAAACAAGCTGAGTGAAAAAAAATGCTTTTTTCAAACTAGCATAATAAATTATTAAAATTTTTCAGAAATATTTTGATGAGTAATGAAGGATTGGAAATCCAGTTATATTCTAGCCTGAACTTGATTTGTTTAAGAGAACCAGTATTTAGACTCCCTCAGTCACACCACAGCAGAAATTCACTTCTCATTCTTGTTTTTTATGCATATCCCCACAACCACCACTTTGAGAATGTGTATTTGTTGGAAGATGGTTTTTCCCAAATTCAAGAAAAAATTTAGGAACTCTGAAGAGAGAGCACGTAAACATGTTTTTTTGTTTTTTTTTTTTCTTATCTTGGTGCACTTTATCTCCCTTCTACGTTTTAAATTCAGCTTCTCTGAATGAACCACAGAACAGGAGGCAGGGCTGAGTCAGTCAGAGAAACTGCACTCTGGCTACTCGCTGTTCGCATGGTGCTCTTCACCCACACGAGGCTACGCTCACTATTAGTAACTGACTCCCTCTCTGGCACTAGATTTACTTCAACCCCCTACTGCCACTCTTCTGCTCCTCATTTTGACCGTCAATCATGGGCCAGTTTGGTGGCTGTCACTGCACCCCAATGAATCCCTCCACCTATGAGCTGACCTTCCACTGGCCTCTGTCCTGTAGACTAACTTGCTTAGCTCACCAACTGAAGAATGCAGCCTGACTTCAGTTTTGTGTTGATTTGTTTCTTCGCTTTTGCCAGCCTTGTTTAATCATTACTGGAGTCATGTAATAGCGCATAATCCACTGACCAAGTGGATCACCCAACAGTTGGCACTGCTCTCTGCAGAAAAACTAATCATTCTGTGAGAGATCCCTTCTACAAGAAGCGAGGGTTTTTGTCTGTGTTCATCCCATGTAAAATCTGTGACGAATGACCTAGTCAACAAACTTCCTAATCTTGTGCCTTGGGAATTTTCACAAAGAGCCCCTAGAGTTCTGAGGACAGTTATGACATAGCTGAAAAAGACAAGGATAAACATGTTGACCACACACACAGTGTACAGGACTCCATCTTCTTGCACCAACTCCTTACAGAAAACATATGCACACAGGCATTCATAATCACATACCTTCAAATAATCCAGGGTGACATGGCTTGTTGGTGACTTTTCTCAGCTACTAGTTCAACTCATTTCAACTTTTTTTTTTTAAATCAGTCTTCAGGAAATCTGAAGCAAAACTAAAAAGCTTATTGATCTGTACTCTTCAAACTTTTGAGAAGGAAAAACACAAAAGGAGACTTGAGGCCCAGTGGGGCAGAAAACAGAAACAACAAAAAACCTTTGGAATAGGACATAGTCGATGACTCCACTCTTCCAAGGAATGGAAGTGTTTGGAGTGATTTTAGAAGCTGGTGAGAGGTGAAGGGACCGAGCCTGGGCAGGACTGATGACAACAAACTTTGTAGACAGAAGAGAAGTATTGTATCGGTAGCGAAGGAACATGCTTCCATGGAAGGTCAAGTATCTTGTCTTTGATGGGGGGAGGAGAGGGAATATAGAAGGTATGGCAGAAAAAAAAAAACTGTGTCATGTCTTAATTAGTCTAGTTTTCTATAATCCATATATAAGTACAGCATATGGACCTAATATCATACAGTATCAAGGAACTGCACAGAAAAGTACTTTTTTCCTTAATAAAAACATTTTTCAAATTAATGAATAATAAAGGCTGTGAATGAAGAAATATTGATTTTTTTAAATTAAAAAAAATCTCTGATTTTACATCTTGGCTAAATTAAGTCACTAAAATGAGAACACATGAAATTTATATAATTAACTTAAAGGATATGGTTAATAAAAGTCAAAGTGAGATGAAGTATATTTTCAGAAATTAAAATGGAATTCTAGGACCACACAGTAGAAGTACAAACTTTGTCTTGTTAGCTTCAGATGTACACAAGCATCTTTTTAAGACAAAACAATTCATATCAAGGTTTACTTTTTATGTAAATATATGAAAAGCATTTACAGAAGTAGTAATGGTAGTATATTTGAGGTCTTGCTAAATCGTCTAAATAAAATTGTAATATACAGGGCTGGGGATTTAGCTCAGTGGTTCTGGTGCCTGTCTTGCAAGCGCAAGGGCACAGGTTCGATCCCCAGTAACCACATACCTATACTGAGTGTGGGAACTCACACCCAGCAGCAATCAGTACCACATACCACAATGCTGGGCGTGGTGGCTCACGCCTATAATCCCAGCACTCAGGAGGCAGAGGCAGGAGGATTGCTGTGATGTGAGTTTGAGGCTGAGCTCAGGGCCAGCCTGAACTACAAAGTGAGACCCTGTCTCAAAAAAAAAAAATTATAATATACAAAGCCATTATATTCTTTCCTTTCAAAAGTTTCTATTAGTTTATTAACATTAAACTTGATTACTTTATAGTTTCACTCTGAAACTGAGAGACCATTGTCATATAATTTATTCTACTGCTGAGTTGTAGAACTACAGACACACAACAGGCATTATTAAAAACATGCATATCTCTTTACCAGAGTAAATGTCTGCTTGATAAATAATCCAAAATGTAATAGCTGAAAATAACAATGTTTATTTTCCCCACAAATATATGACATATTCAGCTTTATTGTTAATTAGCTTTTCCCTTTTGAAGACACACTATCTGACACCCACAACCTCAAGGCAAGAGGTTTAATTTGACTCACTCTTTGGGGGATTCAGTCCATTGTCAGTTGCTCCGAGGCAGAGCCATCAGGGGAGAGGGACCTGGCAGAGCACAGGTACGCAGTTCATGACATGAGGAATCTGGGCTAGGGAGCACAGACTCACCA
>PVIR01040132.1:0-13500 GCA_004026965.1 Petromus typicus | reverse complement strand
TTGTTCCATGAAGTCTCAAGTGGCATTTACAGAAGTGGCCATCTTCACCAACCTCAATGACTTCGCCAACCTTAACAACTTTCATTTTTCAATGGATTCGGTGTACTTAAACTTTTTTTGTGTGTGTACCTTCTTCATTCTTTTTGTTTCTCTTTGGGGAGGAAATCATAAATCTGTACGCATTCTTTTGGCACTGTGTACGCTGGACAGGTTCTAAAAGTATCACCTTACTTCTTGCTAGAGCAGTGGCTGAAATGTTCAGATAACTACTTTCTCTTAACCCAGGACAGGTGAGCTTGTGCTCACAGGCTTTCTGTGCAGGCTGCTCCTTTCCCTCCGGTGCTCACACAGGATGCTGACTGTTAGGAGTGAGGGGTGAGGTGTGATACTCAAAGGTTTCTCTGGGCCAGTCGGGTGTCTACATACAAAGTGTTCCAAGTGGTGGTAGGCTCTGCCCTTTGCAGAGCAGGCAGGATAGGTCCTTCCGGTTTCCAGCATCTCTCTGCCTCCTTGGGTGGATGAGAGTGACGTGGGCTTCTAGGCAGTGCCTTGCCTGTCTTCCAGCTGGAGAAGTAGCTGCTGCTCACTTGCTGTGCATTTTTCTTCATGAAAGGAAAATGGATCAAGTCATTCTTTTTTGTCACTAAGGTCACTCTACAGGGTATGATGCAGGTAAAGTACAATGTGTGCTGTCGTCTTCTTCAGTGTGCCTCTTCTCCAATTCTGTTTTTCTAACAATGGGTGGGAGCCTCGCTGGATTCTCGGACTCCCAGAGAGCTACTTTGTCTGCAGGCCATGGTTGGCATCAGGGTTCCTGGGGGATCGAGCCTCAGTCTTCCAATACGCGATCATGCTGCTGATCATAGTGTCTGTTACTGTGCTTCAGAGCAGTGGTTGAAAAACTATTTTAAGACTTTCAAGACATTTTCTCCCTTCATTCCTATTTTCCTCCTTCCTTTCCTTTCCTGACCTCCATTTTATTAATATCGGCTGGGACTCGGGAAACTCAATGTGTTTTGAAAGATTGATGGTCAGAATTTCCTTGACCCTTTAAAAATCCCATTTATATAAATACATCAACTTGTAGGAGACAAATAGTCTTGCACTGGCCAGCCTTATTGGTGCTCTGTTTGGGTGAAGAGACATATCTTTTGCCTTTAATCTCCACATGAACAGAAGATAAAGGTTTGCAACCTGTTGGTAACATTTGCCTTAACTTTGGAAAGGTTGTTTACTATTTCTATAAAATAGAGAATAAAGCAGCTTTTATACTGATCACATGCACAACTCTTATGCTTAAAGTAAATGCAGCCTTAACACGTGTATAAGCAACTCTGACTGTGAAAGAAAGTGTACTTTCAAGGTTACTGTCTGCGAGATGCCTTAGTTTAAATATGAATATTTGCTTTCATAATAAAGAAATTAAAAAGACCTGTCATATAATTCTAGCTGTGCATTAAAAAATAAATGGAGCAAAGAAACATTTGCATTTTAAAAATGATGGTGGGGACCTCTGAGACTTCTGAGGCTGGGAAATTCTTTTACAATGGATAATGCATATTCTCTCTGTAGCCCAAAAGGCAAAATTCTATCTAGTTAATACTTCCCTTCTTCCTTTTCTTCTGTTGCTTTGACCAAACACCAGTTTCATGTTGCCATTGTAACAGGATTTCCTGCTGTTCACTAAGTGCTCCTACCTGCCAAGGACTCTCCCGTAGGCACATTGGCATTGTTCAGAGTAGCTGATTTGGGTGTCTGGTCTCTCATTTGTGGAAAGACTGTCCTTTCTTTTCCTTTGGTGGTCTGGTTAGAAAATCTTCCCCCTCACAGCTGTGAACCTTCTGCCTCAGCATTTTATATTCATGAGTTTGATACTAATGTCTTCCACTACAATGTCGTCAGTTTGTTAAACCCCCTTGAACAAGTAACTGTTCTTTCTACATCTTGTTTTAGATGGGAAAAAGAGAAGTCTGTTGACTGATGGGTGATTGGAAGAAAGGTATACAATTTTATATAGTATGGGAATTAAATGTTATCTATCTTATTTTATGCAAACTTGGAGACAAATATAATAGGAGAGATGCAATAAATTGTTCCTCTGTGTTTCTGTCTCTTAGTTTTGATAATGTTCAACTCAACCTTATTTTTTTTTTCCTTCCACACCTCCTTTATTCCCCTGGATTCTATTAGAGCTCATCCCAGATATTTCATATCATTCATCAATATTTTCTGTATATATCTGAATAAAAAGTTATTAAAAAACATACCCATAACATGAAAACCCCACATAGGAATTTTCAAAAGTAGAAGTCAATTTAATCCAGGCATTTTCTGAAGAGCTAAGTATCCCAAAGCCTTTCTTTCTCAGTGGGTTTGCAGAATCTCTCACCCAGTCACAGCCTCGGGATGCTGACTTGGTTTCGGACTACCACCGATGCCCAGTTAATCAGTATGTACTTACTGTGTGGAACGAGTCATGCCCAGCTGTAGGTGCTGGAATCAGGACTTTCCCAGTGCTTAAGGCCAGTCCTGGTGTAAATTTCAAAACTCAGTACAGCTGACCTTTCCTGCTCCCCAGTCCCAGGAGTCCTGTCTGGCTTGCACAGGATGGGGTCTCACAGCAGGGTCCCCAGCCCCGTCCGTGCTCCAGGGTGCTGCTGGCTGTCACTGTCCCACAGTGTCCTCTACTCTCAAAGCCCCGTTATGTCAGCTGTGTTCTAGTAGACAGGAAATCTACACTAATTTACACCAAAATGTGTGGATTAGAAATAATAGTGTAAAGGCAACTACTTAATTATTATTTTTTTTACACCAGCCATGCTTTGTATGTAAAACAACAGTGTCAGAGAATGTGGAAGCTGACAGAATCGGTGGGTAATACATAAGTGCTAGTGTTCTGAAAATGGCGAAGAGGAAAACCAAGCCATGTTCACCCTACTGCTCTCTGTTTTTCTTTGGAGACAGGGTCTCAATTTGTTGTTCAGATTGGTCCTGAACTCAGCCTTGAACTCAGCAATCCTCCTGCCTCTGCCTCCCAAATGCTGGGATTCCAGGCATGAGCCACCACGCCCGGCACTGTGGTATGTGGTGCTGATTGCTGGTGGGTGTGAGTCTCCATGCCCAGTATTGTTGTATGTAGTTACTGGGGATCGAACGGGGGCCCTTGTGCTTGTAAGGCAGATGCAGGAACCACTGAGCTAAATCTCTGGCCCACAAAACAACTTTTTATGACTCACAATTTTAAAGAGAAAGAAAAAATATGCACTTCTTTGACCTATTTGTAGCATCCTGATAATACTGAAGAAATACAAGCATGCATGTGGAATATGGAAGTCTGGGTAAATGGAATTAAAGTGCCTACACTCCATTGTACAGGTGAAGGGTCTAGAATTTATGGGACACATTTTCATTCTTTCCAGTATTTTAATTGGTTGCCTTGTAAAGCCTTTGAAAGAAGGCTTTAATTCACCTTTACTTTTTTCCTTTCTTTTACGAGACTTTGGTTATTCACCATCATAATTAATTTTTGCATTTCATATTAATTCTTTCTGTAATTAATTTGAGTGGGCCACTTTTCCCTTTCTTAGTGTTTCCTTGCCTCCAATATAATCTCTAAGATTATATAGTGAATAATGCTAATCACTTAAGAAAGTCATTTTTTTTAGACACAAGACATAAAAAATTAACTAATGATGTAAAAAGATTGATAAAATTAGTTGAAAATTATTTTCATCAGAGAGAAGGTAATAGTTAAATATCTCAGGCCACATGCAAAAATGTACAGTTTTAATTTAGGGATAAATACACCTTATCATTTGTAAGTTACATTCAAAGTCATTTACATAGAACTGGACAATTATTATATATTATAATTTATATTTTTATTTTCCAAAAATATAAGTACAATTTGAATATTGCAAACAGTCAGGTTTCACAAAATATGACAAAAATTCAAGTGCTCTTGTACTATTAAAATAAGAGATTTGTTGGGCCGGGGATACAGCTCAGTGGTTCCGGCGCCTGTCTTGCAAGCACAAGGACATGGGTTCGATCCTAGGTAACTACATAACAATACTGGGCGTGGACACTCACCCCAGCAGCAACCAGTACCACATACCACAGTGCTGGGCATGGTGGCTCACGCCTGTAATCCCAGCACTCGGGAGGCAGAGGTAGGAGGATTGCTGTGATGTGAGTTTGAGGCTGAGCTCAGGGCCAGCCTGAACCACAAAGCGAGACCCTGTCTCAAAAAAGAAAAAAAGAGGTTTGTTGTTTAGTAGGTCTGTGTATGTGTGTGTGTGTGTGTGTGTGTGTGTGTGTGTATGTGTGTATTTTTTTTTTTTTTTGAGACAGGATCTACTCTTGTAGTTCAGGCTGTCCCTGAGCTCAACTTGGAACTCACAGCAATCCTGAGCCTCTGGCCTCCTGAGTGCTGGGATTACAGGTGTGAGTCACCACACCCAGCACTGTGGTATGTGGCTCTGATTGCTGGTGGGCATGAGTCTCCACACTTGGCATTATTGTATGTGGTTACCAGGGATTGAACCTGGGCCCTTGCACTTGCAAGGCAGGTACCAGAACCACTGAGCTAAATCTCCAGCCCAAGGCTGTGATATTTTGCACACTGTCATCCTATCCTGTATCATTTCCACTTCCATGTAAGAGGCCTCCTCTATGCCCTCATGCAGCTATATATGTTCTTCATCATGTTCTAGCAATGATTTTATAACATCTGTAAATTTAGATACAATCTATTCTATATTTTGAAATCAGAAGTGAGGTTTAAATTTAGGGACCTTCACACTGAGTTATAGCTCATCCCCGCCTTTTGTACTTTGAGACAGAGTCTTGCTAAGTCCTGTATTGTTTGGTCTGAAACTTACAATTATTCTATCTTTGACTCAGTGTGCTCAGTGTGTGCCACCACATCTGGCCTGTTTCACATATTTGTAAGGGGAATTCCATTTTCTAAATAACAGACAATAATTATGAAGTCTATAAATTGTATAATTTGATACATATGGGTCAAAAATACAGTAAAATAAATATAAAATATAAATAAATAACAGCAAAATAAAAGGAAAAAAGGAGATACATCTTTTGCGAAAGGGGAGTCGACAAGATGTGGAGGTGAGAGCGACGGAAAGAAGGAGACGAACAAGAAGAGCTGAGATACATCCTATACAAAGAGCATCTCTGTGTGATCATCTGTCCTGCACGTGTTCTCTGCTGAAACGGAAAAGAAACTCTCGCTTCGGGTCAAGTGTGGAGCTGGTGTGCAGGTGTCCTGCACATGCTGGGCTGCTCAGCAGTGGGGGAGCACAGGATAGAGGGCCGGAGAAGGACCTCGCCCAAGCCGATCCTGCAAGGCTGGTGTTCTGTATCGCCCGAGTAAGGCACAGACCTGCTGACCTGTTTTCGGTCAAAACTTTGTGCTCTGAGTTGATTCAGCTGTGCTGTGTTGTCCATGTGATGAAGTAAGTTTTGCAGGTGGAGAAGTTATTTCCTTCTTGACTTCTTGCACAAAGCCTCCCTGTTTTTCTTAGAAGCAGAAGGCAGGAGTGTCCTTTGAAGGGACCTGATATTTGTACAGAGGGTTTTGCTGTGGTCACGCTGTGGTTTTGCTGTCTGCTCACTGGCTCGTGAACACATGGGAAGCCTCCCCCTGAGGACTCCTGAGCCCCTCAGAGACACAGCAGCCATGTCACATGTGCAAGTGAGGGCCCGGAGTCCTTGTAATTTGAGGATTTACATAAGTATGTTCTCTTCTCCTTCCTTTCTTTCTCTCTCCATTTCTCTTCTCTTTCCTCATAGGCTGGTGAAACCTTGTGAACACAGACAAACTTTCTTGTGTTTTGGTGTAAATGCAAACCATTTTAACACTTTGAGAGGGTTATAAATGATGAAAGACCCAGATGTTACAGTTGCCATGAATAAAAGATTGCTGTGGAGGTCAAGGAGAGTTTACTTTTGTCAAAGCTTGTCTGGGTTGTTTCTGATGATAATGAAGAATTGTTTGTTCCAGGCAGTTTTTAATCTTCACCTAGGGATCAAATTACAGCACTGTTTGGGTGGAGGGTCTTTTCTTTCATTACAGGTGAAGATTTGGAAGATTGACACGACCATTAAAGAATGTTCATACAGTGCTTTACATCTACTTAAGTTGTTGGATATTAGGATTCTGCCAAGAAAATATTCTTAAGGGAAAGTTTATTCCGTGTTAAAAATGCTTGACTTAGGGTATGTTTGTTACCTACTATGTGTTCACCCAAGTTATTGCCATAGGAATATGTGCATTTTCATTTAAAATTTAAAAAGTGTTCCATATGATCTGTATACAGTGACTTAGCTGTATTTCTGGTGATGAAGTTTGGGACTTAGGTGTTCCTTGGAAGCCCTCCTCATTCCCAGTGGGAAGTGGGGGACATTTAGCATGTGGAGTTCAGTAGAGATCTTCTTGTCAGCAGGAGAGTACCCTGCAGGAGACGGGGGTGGGGGTGCGGGGCGGGGTGTTGGACTCTTGGTCACTCATGTCAACATCCTGCCTATTACATGAGAGCCTTTGGTCAGCCATGAGCTCCTGCTACCGTATTCTAAAGCCATGGGTCCAATTAAACATGGACTAGACCCTCCAAAACTGTGAACCAATATAAATCTTTCTTTATGTGGTGATTACTATTAAGGTTATAATGTGTCAGGCTGACTAACACACATTGTCCTTGTTCTTCATTTTGCTGTTTATTTTTATCAGTTTTTCCTTTAGTATTTGCTAATTTTATGAAACATATGGGATGGGGATGTAGCTCAGTGATACACCTGCCTGGTAGGCATGAGGCTGGCTTCAATTCCTGATACAAAAAAAAAAAAAAAAAAAAAAAAAAAAAAAAAAAAAAAGAAAGAAAGAAAAGAAAAAGAAACATTTAAAGGCTGACATTGAAATAAATTTTTCCTGCTTAACATATATTTTTCAATTTAATTATTTTAGGGCTACAAATTATTTATTTGGAGCACATGGACAGGATTATAGAACTATAAAAATTTAAATCATAAATCTAAAAAAGTACTCTTGATGCTATTAAATAAATCTGTAACTATTTGTCATGTTTGTTGACACTTTAGCATCTTTCAAAGCATATCTAATTTTTTAGATGAAAAAATTTATTTTTACCTGATCAGAAAGGAAGACAATATATCATATAAAATATTAACTAATTTTGGGTTTTCTTCACGGACCGTTTTCTAAAATCTCTGATCTACAATCACCTCCCTGGGGTTCAGAGCCTGTGGATTCTTTCTGGGGAACAGGATGACATAAACCTGACCCAGGGATGACACGGTTTTCTACATCTCGCCAAATATCACTCCTGACTTCAGACCTGGTGCCCAGCTGCACGATAAACACATCTCGGGCGTCTCACGGACCCTCACACTCAGCAGCCCTCGTGGAACCTGCTCTTGCCCCTGTCTTTAAAGGAAGGCAGTGCTTGGTTTCCAACTAGAAGAGCTGGAAACTACGTGAGCTGCAAGATCACCATAGACTATTTTGTTTTCCCAAATTCTTAGATTAGAAACCGAGTGTTAAAGGTTGGCTTCCTCCGTTGCTATTTTTTAAAACTCTCCTTACTAACACTGTGTTGAAATCCAGCGTCGCCAGGTTTTCCCGAATGGCCGTTGTGGCGTCTCAAGTGGCCACCGTCAGTGTCAGTTTTCCAGTCCACACTGGATCTGGAGCAACTGACATGTCATCTGTGACCAAAAACCTTTTGTGCCCAAGTTCTCAGGACGCCGCGTCCATCCTATGTTGTCACTGCTGGTGTCACTGGCTTAACCCCGCCCCATCCGACCACATTTATCTCCAGCAGTCTGTATCTTAGCCCCAGCAGTTAAAAAGTACTCTGAATGAACTCTTTCACGTAATGATGCTTCCTTCTCTTGTCATTTGCAATGGCTCTGCTCTCTGATTCTGTTCATCAGGACTCGGTGGAGCTTGTGGAAAAGGATCTGGCTGCTTTCCAGCTTGATTGAGGAAGCTACTTCTCCTTGGCTCACAGGAGCATGCGCGTACTTCACGGCAACCGTGGCACTGTGCCTTGTGCTTCCTGATTACTTGTCCATCTCCTCATTGGACTACTTGAAATGAAGGCTTTATTTCCACTTCATGCTACCATTTCTGTCTCAAGTACTAATTTAACATCTGGTAGATAGTAGCTACTCGATAAATATATTTTGGCTCAGTAAATAGCAGCAGCTAATGCCTGTTAACATTTACATTTTTTTAAAGGTTTTTTTGAGACAGGGTCTCGCTTTGTGGTTCACGCTGGCCCTGAGCTCAGCCTCAAACTCACATCACAGCAATCCTCCTGCCTCTGCCTCCCGAGTGCTGGGATTACAAGAGTGAGCCACCATGCCCGGCATTGTGGTATGTGGTACTGATTGCTGCTGGGTGTGAGTCTCCACGCCCAGTATGGTATGTAGTTACCCAGGATCTAACTGGGGTCCTTGTGCTTGCAAGACAGGCTCCGGAACCACAGAGCTAAATCCCCGGCCCAACATTTACATTTTTAAAAAAAATTTGTTTATTTATTTATTTTTTAGTTTTTTTGAGACAGGGTCTCACTTTGTGGTTCAGGCTGGCCCTGAGCTCAACCTCGAACTCACATCACAGCAATCCTCCTGCCTCTGCCTCCCGAGTGCTGGGATTACAGGCATGAGCCACTACGCCTGGTGGTTGCTGCTGGGCATGAGTCTCCACGCCCAGTATGGTATGTGGTTACTGGGGATCGAACCTAGGTCCTTGCGCTTGCAAGACAGGCACCGGAGCCACTGAGCTAACTCCCCGACCCCAACATTTACATGTTTTGAGAGTTGTTCTAAGCCCTAATGATACATATCCATCTAATGCTCACCAGAGGCCTATGAAGTAGGTACTATTAAAATAGCAGAAAATAAATCAAATAAGTCCAGGAGAATGGGAGATGCACTCAGGAGTTTTGGGAGGCAAAGTATTTACTGCTTGCCAAGACTAACTTGGAATTGTTTCTAAAGTACTCAGTACCCCTCCTTGAACAAAAAGCTAGGGGTCTCTTAAATAAAGTAGGAAAGGAGATTTGGTTATAGAGGTGAGGCACTTACAGTATATACACTGTATTTAGACACAAGGAGCACAGAATAATATAAATGGGTAAGAGGATACATGAGAGGTGGAGAATACAGCATCATTATTACATTAATTTTCTAGTCTAAGCAATATAAGTTGATTGGTCAGAAGATTACATCAATTTCAGCATATTTACATAGTCTTGTTTTCATATAGCTCTTCTGGAGAGGAAGACATTCCTGTGTTATCTAAAGAAGCTGGGCTCTTGGAAGAGGAAGAGGAAGGGTGGGGGATTTAGCTCAAGTGGTACCAGGAGTACCATGGAAGCACAAGGGCCAGAGATTGATCCCTAGTACAAAAAAAAAAAAAAAAAAAAAAAAAAAAAAAAAAAAAAAAAAAAGTGGGAGGGGCTGTTCTTTTGGGGCAGGGTTAAGCCATGACAGCAGCAGTGGCAACACAGGATGGACGCTGCGTCCTAAGAACTTGGTTGCCAGTTAGCGGAATCGATTTTCTAGTTTACTATTTTGTCTCTGTTGAACTGGTTAGGAAAAAATGTGCAGAGTCAAGTTAAGGGAAATACCTTCAGGTAGCAGCAAGTAAGCTGAAATCTGACATTCGACTACCAGGAGTCTTCAGTTTCTAGAACTTGTGCTTTTAAATGCTGTGAATATGTGAACTCAGTGGTTTTAATGAAAAATTGTTAATTTAGAAAACTATTAAATATTGCCTAATAAAGTTCATATCAATAAGATTAAATAAGCATGCTTTGAATTTGTCAGGTATTGGTCTCTCCTAAATAGCATCAACTAGCAGGCTCCTGTAACTACTTTGCTATAAACTTGGTTGCTCTTCTAACTGCCAAGTCACTTGCCCATTTCTCTGGCACCATATCTTTCCTATCCAATAGAAACTACATAGATATCCATGTGTCTTATTAAAATGTTGTGTCCTCTGTTTCTTGAAGTTTCTAAATAACCCCTATGTACAAGTTTAGATCTAGAATGTTCTCTACAGTTTTTATGTGTGGAAGGCGGTTTGATCAGGAATGTTATACTCACCAGCGGATTCATGCACTAACGAGCTGAGCTGTGAGTGCGCTGCCCAGAGGTGGGGGCTGCTCAGAGGAAGCAGGCCACTGGGTGAGGTCTAGAAGGTCATCTCTGCCCCCCCGGCTCCTCCCTTTACTCTCTGCTTCCTGGCTGCTGTGGGATGAGCAGCTGCTCTTGCCCAGGCCTTTGCTCCATATTCTCTCTGCCTCGGAGTCAGCCCACTCTAGACTGAGTCTTCTCAGTCTGTGGTCTTGGGGATTGTATCCCAGCAATGCAAAGTGATTAAGCCATTGTAATTTTTTGGAAATAATTTCTTTCATCTAACAATTTTTCTTGTATGAAAACTTAATTTCCTTTTGAAAATGATGTAAACAGCTGGACGCCTAGATCAGAAAATGAAGTGGGTCACAAGATCTAGTCTTTGTCCCATTGTGACCCTCTGTACACACTGCTTTTACTCTGCATTTAACCATTTATTAACTCTTTCTATTATCGTGTCTCCTAAGGAGATCAGAAATTCCATAAAGGCAAGAATTTAATAAAAATAAAAGAAGTAAGAAGTAAACTAAAACAATAGAGAACTTAAAAACAAGCTTTCTATACTGCCAGATGAGACAATATGCTGATTTGGGAGTTTGGACTTAAAGACATTATGAATATTTTTATTGTTAAGGGCAGTTTTCAAACACATAACTGAAAGTTTAGGAATAAACATAAAAGGAACTGCAACTTTTGTATTTCCATAATTACTGTTTGAAGGAATATGTTTTAACCTAATTTAAAGATGCTATTTAAAACCCATTTTTAATTTTCCCCTTCCTACAAGGTATCGGTCATTGGCTGGATGGTATCCTTTGCCATATTATATTATAATGGTTCTAATTTAGTGAAATATTTTTATCATATCTGTACCATCTGGGTTTTTTTTTATCTTGTTTAGTAAGATTTTATTGGAACACAAAATATCTGCTTTTCAGTAAGAGTGATATTGGCTTTGTAAATACATTTTATGATAGATTGTTTAAAAGGCAAGTGTTTGAATTATCTGAAATTAATATCAATATATAAAACAGAAGAGAGAAATAGAAAGCAGTAAGAAGTTCATATCTTCTTTAAATTATGTATTTTGCTGTCTCAAAAATATTTTAAATGATATACTAATCTGTTTCATTCATACTACTAGTTTATCTTACATTTTGAAAAAAAAAGTTTTGAATTATTGTGTTAAGAATCTTTCTGATTTATGTATTCTGAGTAACTATTTTGAATATAATAATGCCCAGTGTAGTAATTGTTATTCTGTTGTAAAATTTTAATTATGAAGTGAGAGAGAGTTATGTCAGAATCACTTATATAATATTTATCCTAAAAACTATATTGAGCTACAACTTTTTTCACAGATTCATTTATTTCTCATCATCAATTTGTCTATTTCTATTTCCATTCTAGTAACCAAACAAGGAATACTTGTAATATAGGGCAATATACTTGTAACTAACACTTTATAATGTCAGGCAAATGTCTTCTTTTTTCAATATTCTTTCTTTTCTTTTATCTTTTATCTTTTTTTAGGTTTTTTGAAACAGGGTCTTGCTTTTGTGGTTTAGGCTGGCCCTGAGCTCAGCCTCAAACTCACTCACAGCAATCCTCCTGCCTCTGCCTCCTGAGTGCTGGGATTATAGATGTGAGTCTCCATGCCCAGTATTGTATGTGGTGGCTGAGGATCGAACCTGGGTCCTTGTGCTTGCAAGACAGGTGCCGGAACCTCTGAGCTAAATCCCCGGCTCATCAATATTCTTTCTTAGTAATATCTTAAACTTTTTGGGCATTAATTTTTCTAGAGGAACTTCAGTATCATTGTATTGAATGATAGGAAATTTATATATTCTTCAAAAATTTATATTTAGTTATATAAATGCTATAAGACTATATAATGCATTTTCATTTCATTACAAATCATTGCGAGTCCTTCCTAAGTAATTTTATTTTTTCTTTGTATAAATTCTGTTACTATCTTATTAAGTTTGTTTCTAAATAGATTAAGTATTTTTGCTCTTCTTGCAATTTTTTCCTCATTCCCTTTTCTAATTACTTTTTGCTGAAATGGAGAGTAAATATTGATTTCTTTCAACTTTTTATATTCTGACCATATCAAATTATCATACTAAGTATGAAAAATTTTAAATAGAATCTCTTGAGTTTTCAAACTAATCATATTGTGGGCTCACTACATCAAGTTTCACATCTTCTTTTCCATTATTTATAACCATAATTTTATTTTGTTCTTTAATTTTATTTACCAGAGTCTTCAAGTCAATGTTGAATAATGTTGTCAATGCTGTGTTTTCCCCATTTATAATTGTAATTGCTTTAGTGTCTCAGTTCCTTGAGCTAATATTTACTCTTGAGTTTTAAGTAATTATCACTGTGGCAAAAATATTCCTTTCTTCCTATTTCCCCTTTTCTAAGGAATATACAGAATGTGTCACATGCCTTTCCCAATAGTGCTATAATTACAGAATTTTCTCCCTCTTTCATTGTTACGATTGTTGTCAGATTTCCTAAAATCAATCACTCATATGCATATTTCTTTAATAATTCATGTTCTCTGCATACGGCCTCCTCAAGGGTATTTATTAATTTTTTAATGCAGATTGGAGTCTGTATAATACATTTATAATTTTGCTTTGAAATGATTAAAATGACTCTTTCATTGTTTGATCTTTGTGGGTTTTAGCATGAAGTTGCTGCTGTCCTCCTTGAGTCAGCTGAGGAATTTTTATATACTGTCATATTGTTGAATATTTTACATTATATTCTTTTTAAAATTCAATTTATTGGTACATTATGATTACCCTCATCACTGATATTTGTACCTGCACATGATATTTTTTGATTTTTTCCATTTCCTGCCTTCCCTTCAGCCCCTCCACCCCCATATGCATAAGCTTTGTTCCCATTTTTCCCTTTTCATCATTAAAATAACATTGAAAATGTTCATTCTTTAACAGGTGGATACTAACTACATTGGCTTTTTCTGAGTCTGATTATGCTGATTCAAATAGTACTTTTTAAAAATTATCTTTCTATCTCCTGCAAAAATTTGCAGGCACAGCAGATTTGAAGTCTTTAGAAATAAACTTAACAAGAATATTATAGAATCTACACACAAAAAATGATGAAATGGAGTGGAAGGGCTCAGAACAATTTGTGATGAAATGAAGCTATGTTATATATTTCCGTATTTTTTTTGTTAGTATCCAGTATATTCTAAATTGTCTGTTTCCTTAAGTTCAACTTGGAAATTTGTATATTTAATGAATGTTTTATTTCCTGTTCACTTATAATATCATA
>PVIR01040131.1:0-13516 GCA_004026965.1 Petromus typicus | reverse complement strand
TTCTCTAACCCTAAAGATCATACAGAGATTATTTTTGTGGAAGTGACCTTTAGCGTGATCATCAGTCAGCTAGCTTCAGAAGCAAAGATGGGTGGAAAATTTCCAAAGAAGTCCTTCTCTCTTATCTCAAAAGACAAAAGTATGTTGGGTGCTTCGGGGGGGTCTTCTGTTTCAGACGACATGAATATTGGTACTCCTTTGATTTATTTATTTATTTATTTATTCTTGCTGTCCCAGCCTTCCACATTGTAAAATATCTGTCAGATTTACTTTTTGCTGGAGTCTGTGGCTTGGTGATGCACACACTTGATCTGCAGTCAGATCAAAGATACGGGGTTAAATCTTTCACTGTTATCTTCTGGTTAGGTGACGTCAAGACCCTTATTTTTAACCTCCACATCATAATTTACTCATGCTTACCATGAATACAGTAATAACCATTTCACATAAATGCTGTAGTGATCAGATGATTTAATTAAGCAAAGTAATCTGGCACACTTACCTCTAGGACAGTTTGGACGTGCACTTGTGTCACCTTACCTTTTCCTGATAATGATGATCAACGGGCTCCTGTTTCTTTGGAGACAAAGACTAGACTAATTCTTTTCTTGCAAAGCCCCAGATCCAGCCACTGTCTGTATTTCAGCTTTGGCTCCTGTGTGTTCAAAAACACTTGTCTTCTTGAGCAGGTGAGTTTCCTACACTTCCTGTTCTTTACACCGAGTGGTCTGGTGACTACTGGTCTGTTAGCTCACATTGTATTTCCCTACCTGAACTGAGCGATCACGTCCAGAGGAAGCAGCTGCCTCCGTCACAGTCCCTTTAGCACGGTACAGGTTGCAGATGCTCTGCAGGGTGCTCCTCGCGTGGGAACTCAGTGAAGATGCCCAGTGGAGGCTTCTTGGTCTTTTGAAATGCTTCATCTTGAGAATCCAAAACTAGTGATAGGAATTTATGTACAGATGGAGTGAGAGAGGAAAACTGAGTTAATATTTGAAACTTAGTGTCATCTCAGGAACTCATCTAGAGAAATATATATTATATATTATATATTTCTGATATAATTCTTCCAAATTCTGAAAAATATGAGTTTTATGAAAATAATAAATGTATAAATCATTAAAGATTTTTGCACAATTCAAGGGGAATTATATATAATTGATAGACTAAAGAAATGCTTTTGTCTTCTATGGAAAACTTGGAGAATTACAAGGGAGTTTTATTATCTAAAGGAAATTCCACATTATGGATTATTCTAATTGGTTTTGTTTTCAAATGATACATTTATCCTGTGTACAGCTCAGGGCTGGTGAAATTTAAGCCTTTAGAAAGAATAAGTAGTGTTTATGTATAAATTGAGTCGCAGTTGTAAAATAAGTCCCATCAGAAATGAAGGCAACCTATGATGCTAATTTTCATTTACACCATTAGAAAAAAGAAAGAGAAGCTTATAAGGAGCCACTAGATGTCAAGAATAAGTTGTGGGCTGTTATAGTAAATGTTTCGTGGAACTATAGGACATGATCAAGTATTTTCAGCCAGTTACAGAGCTGACCTTGTCGGGATGACACAACCACCTGCCACAGAATTCAGAAAAAAATTAAACTATCAGGACCAGGGATTTAGCTCAGTGGTTCCTGCACCTGTCTTGCAAGCAAAAGGGCCCAGGTTCAATCCCCGGTTACCACATATACTTCTGGGCATGGAGATTCACGCCCAGCAGAAATCAGTACCACATACCAACCACAGTGCCAGGCATGGTTGCTCATGCCTGTAATCCCAGCACTCGGGAGGCAGGGGCAGGAGGATTACTGTGATGTGAGTTTGAGGGTGAGCTCAAGGACAGCCTGAACTACAAAGTGAGACCCTGTCTAAAAAAAAATAAATAAATAAATAAAAATAATTAAACTATCATCAAGAAATAAATCCTAAAATTTTTTTAAATTAGTAATCTCTTTCGCTGTTTATCTTAAACACTTATAGGATAATCCCTTTGCCTTTTTCCTACAATAGATGAATACCAACTACTGAAATCTTTGCTTCCAAACATGATTCTTATGACAGAAAGGCCACAGCAACTTGCACAGATCTGTCAAGCGTGGGTGTATCGTCCATCCGAATCCACTGCTGTTAAAGAACAGATGCCTTAAAAGCTGGTCTGATACTTGACCAGCTACACTGTCCAGTAATGTTAGGAGACAAACCAAAATTCTCAAATAAAATTAATATAATTCTTGTCCATTCAATTTATGGATGGATCTTTTAAAAGGTTTTTATTCCCTTCTCCTTCCTTTACTGTATGTAAGAACTTCAGCGTTGTGCTCTTGGTCTTTCGGGTTTTAGTGTCCTTTCCCCATGAATCAAGTTAATCTTCCTGAATACCCAATTTTCAGAATTAATTTTCTTTTACAGAAATCCTCAACAGTTTCCCCACTGTACAATATCAGCTCCTTAAGTTGAGGTTTCTGTCCTGCACATTCCTCTTTCAGTTTTTTCATTGTTCTCTGACCCTTCTTGAAACAAATGCCTTTCTCTGTTTGAACTAAGCTGAGTTCTCCAAAGACGCCGTATCTGTTGCTCCAAGGAGACGTTGTGGTGGAAGAACCTGGGTCGTGGTGGGGAATCCCATGGATTTCTGTTCCCATTTACATGTGAGGTATAAGTTTTTTATCTAAACTATCCTCTGTTGTGTCCTGCGCTCTGTCCCACCCTCCGTGAAAGAGGACTAAGGTAGACCAAACCATGAATGCTCTTGTAGCATTGATTTAAAGACCACAAGAAGACCGTGAGGAGCCAGCACTACTAGCAGCAGAGTAATAAATGCTACTCCTCACCCTCCTGATTCACTGATATCCTACTTCCTCCAACAGCTCCACTGAGTTGTCTCCAGTCACAGTGAAATGCACCCTGTTGATTGCAAACACTCAGTGTGAAGACAGACTGTAGGGTTTCTCCTTTGGCTGGGGTTGGAGCAGCCTGCTGCTCTGCCTTTCTCCGTTGTGGGGCTGTGGAGCAGCTGTCACTGTAAGCCTTGGATCTGCAAGTTATGCCGGCCAACTCTGTGCTCACAAGGTGTTGGGGGAAGAGTCAAGGAGGCAGGCATACCAGTTGCTTAAAATGATCCAGTAACCCTTGGTAACTAGTATGTGCTCTTCTTATTTAAAAATAATGTAATTTTTTCAGTTCAGTTGAAATCAGTGACTTTTTTATTGGACTATTGATGTAACTAAGTCATTTTTACCTAAATTTATTCATAGCATTTTGAATGTATTAATTGTTCTTTATTGCTCTAACATACTATCTTTTGTTAATTACTAACCAACAAAATCTGAGTTCCAAGAAACTGTATTTATTATTGAACCTTGTGTTTTGTTTTCTGAATTTGAAGGAACAAAGTAAGATTCAAACACATGTAGTAACTCTTGCGGTGTTTGTACTCTTTAAATAATATCATTTATGGAAGAACCTATTTTCTTATTTTCAGTGTGTTCTGTGAAGAAATACATCTAGATAGCTATTGTTTGTCCCCCTGGGATATTTTAAATAGCATAGACTGAACTGTGGTATAGTGATATAAGGTGTTTTACTCAGAGAGAGAAAAGGTCTTCCTTCTCAAATCACTCCTTTTTAATTATTGTTTATATAATTTACCCACCCAAACTTAAGCTCTTTACTATTACATACTTCTTCTTCTAGTTTCATGATTGGTGATTCCTAAATAGTTCTCAATTTTCTTTTCCTTTTCATTTTCAAGATTTCTTCTTTCAGGATTATCTTCTTTAATCCAGTGGCCTCCAGCCTGGCCACTGATGACCTTCACTTCCACTGGGCTCTCCGTCCGCCCAACCGTTCAGGTTTTTGAACCTTGAGGCCCTGTGGAGTGTAAATACACTTGAGACACTTGCTTCATCCCTCCTTGACTCCCAGATCCCACACTCTGCATCATGTATCACAGATAACACTGTAACTTCTGCTCTGCACTGTTCATACTGAGCTCGTGGAGCTCTGAAGGTCTGCCCTGTCCTGCCCGAGCCTTGCTATCTGCCACAACTGGAAGTAAACCCTTATTCATTCTTTTGACGGAGCTCCAGATGTCCCTTTCTCCACTAAGCTTTCCTACACCTTCATCCTTCTTTCATCCCAGGGAAAGTTAATGATATTTTCCACTGTGCTTTGAAGTTAATTTGTATATATCCCCATAGCAACACTAATCGTGTTGTATTTTAATTGTTTATGTTATTTCTTTTCCACTAGAATGAGCATTATGTTATTAGAAATAGCATCTTTTTTGTGTGTGTAATAAGCTCTTGGTATTCAGCACCTGCTCATAAGAAAACAGATATAAAAAGAATGAACAATCCTGATAGAAAATCAACAGCTCTGTGCACACATATGTATGTATATAATTCTGTCTGGCATAGTGTGATCATACTTATATTCTAAAGTGTCTATTTCTTTTTCTTACGTGCATATTTTGCTATTTATTTTGTTTTCTAAATTGAACATATAAACAGTAAATAAAATAAAATCATTACCAAATAGGGATAAAGTAAGACTTCGGCATTCTAATATTTGGATTTGAGTTCTAGCTCTAATAAACAATAGTAAATAAATTGAAATACTTTTTGTAATCCTGGTTTTTCTTTTATCTCAATAAAGAAAATAAAGTTAAATTTAGCACACTAATTGGCCATGCTCATCAAAGAAATAAATGGAAAGATTTTGTACACTATTAAGTAGATGTTTTGAATATTTTAATAGATTAAAATTTATTATCACAGTCATAAACTCATCAAATTTATAATGGAATGGAGAGGCCTTTCTTGGTACAGTGTTTGTTACATTTTGTGCTTTGGACTTCTGTATAACCTACCTCAATATTTTATGCTCCTCTTGTCCCAACACTCCCTGGTTGCAGACGCATGGCCCGTGCAGTGCTCTGGCTTAGCTAGGACACGCTCAGCTTCTGCATTTTCACACTTCTCAGTATGTGAAGGACCCCTGAGACCCGAGCCAGTGGGGCTGTGTCTGCAGAGAACTCCAGCGGCCTGCTAAAGTGGACACCCTCCCCGGCTCAGTTGTCAGAGGTCCAAGGTGGACTGAGAGGACTGCAGACTTCCATGGTCAGCCTCCGGAAAGAGAAGCATAAGACTTGAACAGAGGATGCCAGTACTGTTATTTGGATTATTTTTTTTCTATCCACTCTGATCTTTTAATCCTAATAAGGGATCCATAATTAATCCCCCACTGCTATCCTTAGTGGAAGTTTTTCACTCTGAGTCATTCTCTTTTCCAAACGGTAGCCACATGTTTCCTTTGAAGGTGGAATTCTGATATCCAATGAAGCATTCTTGAGTTATGTCTGATAGTCGTAATCCATTTCCACTTTTTCTGGCTTGATATTTAAAGTCCAGCTTTTAAAATTCCAAGGAAAATGTCTCTCTCAGCAAGTGTTTGGCTTTCCAACTATTATGTTAGATGAGGACTTTATACATTGTGTTGCAATTCAAGGCTGAGCAATGATTTCTTTGTTCTTGGCTGTATTCATCATCTCCTTCTGCACTGAAGCCACCTGCTCCACAGTTTTAAAGGGCAAGAAAGGTATGGAGAAAACATGTAGCAAAGAATATGATCCATGAACTATTCACAATATCTGTTCTTACTATAGTTAATAATATCACTTAAAATTAAGAAATTCTCCAGTTTAATTGAACTAAACTACAGTTTAAGTGAACATCCTCCCAAATTTGTTGGAAAGATTGATAACAAATTTGGTTTTGCATTCTGTGTCCCTAACTGGATTGTAACTGAAGATGACATCTGTGCTAAGGATCCTCATCTATCAAGTAGGGACAGTAAATGTCCATCTCATCAAAGTATTGTGAATGTTAAATATGATAATGTAAATAAAATTACAAAATACTTAGCATATGTCAAAGGTGCTCGGCAATGTTACATTCTTACTCTCTCATGTTTGCATGTTATATTCTTCCAGAGAACTTAAAAGAATTAGTTGGTAACTAGAATCAGGAAAGCCATTAACATTGATAATAAATGCAGTAGCTCACAGTTACCGGTTTATCAGCCATCTGTGGTAGACCCCAACGATCTTTGCAGAAGTATGTTGTATACCAAAGATCTCCGTTGTCCTTCAAACATCAGCAGCAGTGAGGATTGGAAAGCTTTTTCGAGAAATCACTTCCATAACAAAGACACTGATACAAAGTAGAGTGCGACAGCACATTGAAGACAGCTTTGCACGTTGTGAAACACCTAGGAAACAGTAATTATCACACTCTGAGTGTCTAACTTGATGTCTTCACCCACTCCTCACCATGCCAATTATTTCCTTATATTGTATTTTTTTCTAATCAGGTATATTTTATTTTATTTTTAATCTTTATTGGTGCATTATATATATACATCATCATCACACTAAACATTGAGAGTTTGTATCAGTATATGACATGACTTGATTCTCATTTTTCCCATTACCCCATTCTCCCTACAACCCCTCACCCCCTATATACATAAGCTTTGTTTCCTTTTACACATGGTTGCACATATGTCGCTGTGATATGAATCTTTTAATTCTTTTGGGTATATACCTAGCAAAGCAATGGCTGGGTCAAATGGGACCTCCAATCCTAGCTTTTTGAGGAATCTCCACACTGATTTCCACAGAGATTGTACAAGTCTACACTCCCACCAACAGTGGAGAAGGGTTCCTTTTTCTCCGCAGCTTCACCAATATTTGTTGCTGGCTAATTCTGAGAGCAGCCATTCATTGTGGAATGAGATGAAATCTCAGTGTTGTTTTCATCTGCATATCTCAAATAACCAGTGATGTTGAGCACTTCTTCATATATTTCTTAGCTGCTCTTCCTTCTTCCTCTGAAAAGTATCTGCTCATTTCAGATGCCCATTTTTGAACTGTGTCTTTAAAGTTGGGTGGGCTGATATTTTTAAGCTCTTTGTATATTCTAGATAGTAGCCCTGTGTCTGAGAAACAGCTGATAAAGATTCTTTCCCATATTGTTGGCTGCCTTTTCACTCTATTCGTGGTTTCCTTTGCTGTGCAGAAGCTTTTTAATAGAATGAGATCCCATTTGCTGATTTCTTCTGCCAATTCCTGTGTTATAGAGGTTTTGTTCAAGAAGTCTTTCCCTAAGCCAGTGCCTTCAAGAGTTTTACGTAACCTGTTTTGCAGCAGGCCTCTTTCCACTTTGATTTTACCTCGGTGCATGGTGAATGAGATAGGTCTAACTTTAGCCTTTGGCAGGTTAAAGCCCAGTTTTTGCAGCACCATTTGTTAACTGTTAAATCCTATCCAGTACTGCTCATTAGTCCAGGCTTACTAACAAACATGCAATATAGACTTCAAAGCTATCCAGTATAGGACCTTTACAGAGATGTAATCTCTCTGAGTTTCATTAATCTCACTGATGTAAAAATTTTAGGAGAATAAATATAAAAAACTTTTTCAGATACAAGTTTCCATTACATGGGAACATTAAATATTGTTATTACTATTACTGTATTTGAATATTATGGTTAGAAACCATAATCATTTTGCTTTAATATAAGGAATTTGAATTGTACATAAATTTAATTTTCAGTAAATGATAATGGTTAATTGAAATGGGAAAAGTGAACTCTAAAAAATCCTAGAAAAATAATGAGATACAGTGATTACTGATGCTGAGTAATACATCAGGAGAGGAGAAATGCCCAATGAGTGATAAAAGCTCATTTGCTTTATCCTATGGCACTTTCCAAAGATTTGTCCAAAACAGGCAGAAGCAAAAGCAGTGAAAATGCCAAAGACAGGTGTTCAGTCACTTCTGAAGACTACCTGCTTGTACACAATTTAATACCGTTACTTCCCCTCAGTACCAAAGATTTCTGAGCAGATCTTATGTTGGCATCTCATAAAAGGGTGGGGGATAAGCTATTTGGTAAAAGGTGGTTCTTTCATAGATGTCAAGAGGAAAAATCTGTCTTCCCAGCAAGCATAAATCATAGTGCACTGAAGCAAGGCATGTGATTCTTCAGCGATCTTCCTATGGATAAAGCATAATAAAAACAATAGCTTCCCTGATAGATTTGCTGTGAGGATGTTTATAAATCTGATCTCAGTATTTGAACAACTCCCGGTGATTCCGCAGTTTTTCATAACCCATGTCACCAAGATAAATATTTTTACTTTTCTACAGTACCTGGAAATTTATCAGAAATAAAATTTGGGGCTCAGAATTGATGATTGAGTGAATATTTACCACTTTCTTTCATCATTCAGTTAAAATAAACGAGAACCAAATGAAGCAAGGGGTGGACATTTTTCACTTTTATTAGTAAGGCACTTGCAAGCTTGTCACATCTGTCTAATGCAGTCTCCGCGTAGGCTGCTCCACAGTCTTACTCAGTAAAACAAAAACTGCCCCCTTCTCTAATCGCACTTCTTTTACTTTCTTCTACCTACCTTGTCTATATGAATTCAAAAATCCACCCCTTAATCCTGTCCCACAGGCGAAAGCCCCTGTGATGAGTGCCAGGTGCTGGGAGGACCCAGGTCCTCCTCCCTCCCCTGCCGCTCTGCAGGGAGTTGGGGCAGCTACATAGTCACCTTGTGGTCCTCTCTGGAGTCGCCTGTGTCCTCTGCCTCTGTGTCATCCCTGGTCTCCTTCCCTGTACCTCACGCCTAATGAACAGCAGGCGAACCCCCTATCTCGCCAGTCTGTAAAAAGGAGCAGATGTTTCAATTTAGTGGAAGTTTTAAATGAAATTAAATCATTACATAAAATCTACTTATTCACAGAACATAAGAACATTTCCCGAAAGGGATCAAAACATTAAAAATTTAGAGATTTTATTGTAATTCAAAGAGATTAGTTTATCGCAAAAAAAAGAATGAGCAAGTGATTTTTTTTTTCTCTAAAAAGCTGACTTTCAGAAACACTGGAACATTTTCATAACTTTTGAGTTTGAAGTCATCATATCATAAGTACCTAATGCTAGCCAGACACCACTGCACATTTCCCATCCAGATCCAGGACAAGGACTGCTTGGAATGCACAACTAAATTTATGGCTGTCGTTTTTTGTCTGCGAAGATTTTGGCTGAAGTGTAGTTTAGCACTTAGGGGACAATGTGGAAATTTAACAATTTATCTTAATGAAGCAATTGCTAGACATCTTACTTTACCTTTAAGGAAAGCACCTGATTGTTCATTTCTCAAGTGTTCTCCAGGCAGTACTCCATGTGTATTTAAGCTTCAGTCTCTATAAGAGGTGAATTCTACATTCTCAGATTTTCAACCAAGGAAAATGTGTATCAGTGATTACAGAAAATGAATGACTTTCTCAGGGTTCTGAGAGGAATAGTTGAGACTCAAACCTAGAAACTGACCTTTCAAAGCTACTTTTTAGTATCTCACGAGGTCTTAGCTTTTCTTCTTTTTTATACAGCAGCTTTTCAAACGTATGTAGTGCAAGTTTATTTTCCATTAATAGAAGAGTTCGTGCAGAGCTGATTCTGAATAGGCTACTCACCCCCCAGTAAATATTCCTGTCACTTGAGTCTATATATGTTTTTTTAAAATCTATTTTTTCAAAGAATTAAGTGTGTTGATAATGTAGTGTGTAGTATGGAAAACGGGCTGAATAATGGAGCATAAAAGAGTACATTTGGTAATTTTGCTTTGGAGATTTGATTATTCTTTGTATTCAATTAGTGGAGAAAATAGTCATATTTTAAGTAAATTAATGAAAAATAACTTCACAGAAAACTTGCAACAGAATCCAAGGGGGTTTAATAATAATATATTTGGACACTAGACACATGTTTTACAGTGTTTTGCTTTTAGAAGCAATTTGCAAGGCTAAAATAATACCTTTGATTTATCTGAAATAGTAGATAGTTGATAAATATTCATTGATTTTTTAAAAAATTACTGCCATATGAGATGTCCGCAAGAGACATGGCTGTGTGAAATAGACTACAGAGACCTTCCTACCCTTGATGTCCATTTGTTCAAATGCTCTTTCATTGTAGAACAAAATTGTGTCCAGGCCTAAGGAAAGTTTTAAAACTTAGAGAATAGCAGTTTTAATTTTGTGTGTATCCTTTAGTGTAAGCATTTGAGGCAAAAGCCAGAGGCTGGAGATGGTTGTTATGTTTTCTCACTCAAGCATTACTTTACCGGTTGGGTGTTTATCTTGTGAGCCTTGTGATGAACGTGACCTAAAGCAGAAGTTTGGGACACGGTTCGCAGCTGGGCGCCCCCTGCTGGCCCTGTGTCCCCAATTTATAACTCTTTCCTGGTAGTAGCTTCGGATCCTTGCCCTTTGGTGACTGGTTGACCTGGGAAAGTTTTCTTAATCTTCGGCACTTTTATTTTTACTTATAAAATTAGGATAAAATACTTAAGGTTAAGGCTTGTGATGACTAAATTAAATCATCTAATATTTAGCATAGTAAACTCAATATATAGTAGGAATTATTGAAATATATAATTATTTTTGTCTATAGAACTGTCCAGATTTTGCAGACACCAAAACTATAGTTATTTCCCCTAGAATCAGTACTATATAAATTACATCTTTGGGTACATAACTTTTCAGCCCTCATTGAAATAATGTATTTTAAGTAAAAGTAGGGTGTTGTAGTATGAACAATTTTATGCCTTTTTTGTGAAATTTTCCTCTCTAAAAGGGTTATATTAATTATTGGCATGCTCCTTGATTAGATTTATTGGCAGACTTTCCAGAATATAAACAAACGGCCATATCACCACCCTTAAACCTTGGGGGGCAACTCCTCATTTTTAAGAAACAAAACTGGAATTACTTTTATAACCTGCTTGTCTGGGCTTGATATTAAATCCTCCGTCCTTCTTGCCTACATCCTGTCCCTTGCTAAGACTGTGTCTTGCCATCCTCCCATCACGTGCGCCCTCATGTTCTTTCTCATCTTTTTCACTATATTATCCATACCCTGGTCTAACCTGAAATGTTCTAATTCTTCTTACATGGCTTTTCTGCCACCCATATTTTAGCCCCCCAGGTCACAGTCTCTGGTGCCAGTAGGTATCTTTCTAAAAGCTGGATCTGATTAAATTCTCCATTTAATATTTACTATGCCATTTCTCTTCTCAGTGACTTACCCGTTTGCTAGACTCGAACTTACTTAACTTGAAAGAATTGCTAGTGAACCTCTTAAAAGATGAGATTCTTTGATCAGTCCTTCTATTACTCCCTAAAGAAAGTTCTGTAAAACTGATCACCATTCCTTCTGCTGAGTGTTCACCATATATCAAGAGCTATTTTAAACCTTTTATATGGATTAGCTAATTAAAGACTCATAACTGGCCTCTGAGATAAGCACTATCTTCGTGTCTACTTCTCAGATGAAGAAAGTAAAACACAAGGTCAGAACTTGCCCAAGTCCACAGCTGGTGTCCAGTAGAGCTGGGTTTTAGGAAAGATTCCTACTGACACTAGAGTCCAACCCAAGAAGTGTGCTTGCCAGAAGCTACCTGAGAACTCACACATTTCTTGGTAGTAATTGCTCTGCAGCAGCCGTGTGAGGCATCATTTTCTTTATCTTGCTTTGCTTCTCTGACTACACAGTGGGTGCCATGCAGGTAGCAGAATCCAGCTTGTGTTGCTCTGTCCCCAGGCCCCATAAAGAGTGGACTGCATCTCTAGTCCAGCGATGAACCCTGCCAGAGGGCACTTTGGTAATAAATTACTATTATAGTAATGGTAATAAGTTAGTATAGTAATAGTATAGTAATGGTAATAAGTTACTATATACCAATAGCCCATCACTTGCCTCTTTTGAAAATATATAAAAATCATACCACTTAAGTACTCAGTATTTTTTCATTAACTTCTTCAGATTTTATAATAAAGCAGATTTTTTTTAAAAAATTATATTTAATAAAATGTACACTAAGTCATTGCCTACATTTAGGCTGCTAAATCATCTCATATACAGTAGATGGTGCAATTTGATGTAGAGATGTAATTATCTTTTGCATGAATCTTCTTTATCCTTAATTACACACTGATGTGCTGTGACACCCGTGTGTCTGTATCCACGTGTACTTTAAGTAAAAGTATGGTATAGATTATGAACAATTTGATGGCTTTTTTGTGAAATTTTCACTTTCCTCTCTAAAAGGGTTATATTAATTATTGGCATGCTCCATGACTAGATTTATTGGCAAACTTAGCAGAATATAAACAGCCATATCACTGTCCTCAAACCTTGGGGGGTGGGCACAGGAGGAGGATTGTACCAGTGTTTGCACTTGGAGTCCAAGACTTCCTGTTTTCTGTTCCTGGGCAAGTCCTTAATAGTAAGAGCACTTAATTGATGCCGAGAATATTCTAACTCCTTTATTAACATGATCCCCTTTGTTCTTCACAGAAGTACTATCATTGATGCCATTTCTGGATAAAAAGTTAAAAATCCAGAGAAAATAGATATGTTTTTCAAAACCACATGGCACAGGAAGTGGTGAAACCGGAACGAACCCCCGAGGTTTGGTTCCAAGGACTTTACTAGTAACATTTGTGTAACAGCTGAGTCCTACTAAGTTCTATAGCCTCGATTCGTGCACAGAAATGTCAAAATACTGACCTCTTCTCAAGGTCCATCGAGGAGCAAGGAAATTGGTCCATGACAAGGTTAGGAAATTTTGAGGTAAACCAACTAGTAGCGTCCATTGAAGTGTCTCAGAAAAAGAACCTGTTTTGTAACTAAATGGTGGTTATAAATACATTTTCAGCATTTTTCTTTTACCTCAGGTGAGCAGAAAGTCAGTCATTTGGATCTGCGGAAAATTCCTCATGAGGCTTATCAGAAATCTGGGCCACTTACATGGAAATAAAATTTACTTCTTTCTGCCTGTTGTGTGAACAGAACAGGGTGGAAGATGGTAGCACATGAACTTGCAGAAGTTATCAGCAGTGCCCTGTGCTTTACCTGAGGTATGAGCATGTGATTGTGGCGCGTGCGGCCCTTGCTGCTTCCCCTTCTTGTGCTGGTGTAAGCGGTCAGAGTGGGACACAACTGGGGCCGAGGACAATCTCAGTCACTGGTGCGCTGCAGAGGCTGCTGGAGAACAATTAGCTTTAGAAGTTAATTCAGTGAAAATGTGAAACCCAGTAGGTTTTTAAATCCCCATTTTCTAATATTTTTTGAAATCTCTGTTTCCTAATATTATTCTGTTTTCTGAGATGGCATTTAGGTGACTGATAAAGTAAAAATCAAAGACTGCCTGTGATGTTAGAACATTTCTGATAGGATTATTGTCTGATTTTTAAATAGCGTCTGAATCTGTACTACTTGAGGGTTGTATGGGATGAAGAGTAGAAGGTAAAAGTTAGGAAAAGCCCAGCATTAACCTTACTTTGCGGCTTGTTTGCTAATCTGGGATGGGTTAGTCAATTTTGTTGAGGTTCAGACTCTATCCATTGAATAGAGAGATTTCCCAGAAAAATTATTT
>PVIR01040130.1:0-13517 GCA_004026965.1 Petromus typicus | reverse complement strand
CCCAGTATTGTTATGTGGTTACCGGGGAATCGAACCCGGGTCCTTGCGCTTGCGAGACAGGCGCCGGAACCACTGAGCTAACTCCCCGGCCCAATATACTCTGTTCTTTTTATCCTACTGTGAACCTGAGTTCTTCCTTCACACAGATGAACTATTTATTAAATTATTCCTCTTCTGGGGCCAGGGATATAGCTCAGTGGTTCCAGCGCCTGTCTTGCAAGCGCAAGGACCGGGGTTCGATCCCTGGTAACCACATAACAATACTGGGCCTGGAGACTCACCCCAGCAGCAATCAGTACCACATTCCACAGTGCCAGGCGTGGTGGCTCACACCTGTAATCCCAGCACTGGAGAGGCAGAGGCAGGAGGATTGCTGTGATGTGAGTTTGAGGCTGAGCTCAGGGCCAGCCTAAACCATAAAACGAGACTCTGTCTCAAAAAACCTTAAAAAAAAAAATTATTCCTCTTCTGCTTGCAATCCCTAGAGAATATCAAAGAAGGAAAATGTTGCAAGAAACAAGATAAGCTGCTATTAATTGGCATAATGTGAGGCAGCTATATATTATAGGAAGTGATATACTCAGTGTATATCGGTGAAGAGAAATTTTCCACTTGAATTTTATGGACTTGCTTTTTGTTTTAGTTCTTTCAGACAGGGTCTTCCTTTGTAGTTCAGTCTGGCCCTGAGCTCACTTTGTAGCCCAGGCTAGCCTCAAACTTAGCAATCTTCCTTCCTCTGCCTTCTGAATGCTCAGATTACAGGCGTGAGCCACCACTCCTGGCGTTGTGGTACGTGGATATTGAATGCTGTGCTTACAGGTGGCAGTCACCATGGCTGGCACTGTCATATGTGGTTATCAGAGGTCAAACTCAGGACCTTGCCATGGCTAGGCAGGTGAGGGAACCACTGAGCTAAATCTCTAGCCCTGGACTTTGCTTTTTTGAGAAAGGGTCTCAGTATGCTGCCCAGGCTGGAACTGAAGATCAAGGGACTTGTGAATCTCCTATCCCAACCTCCCAAGTAGCTGTAACTACAGGTACCTGCCACCACACCTGGTATTTCAAATACCACATTTGCCTTATTTCTTTTTTTAGGTTTTTTAAGACAGGGTCTTGCTTTGTAGTTTGGGCTGGCCCTGAGCTCAGCCCCAAACTCACCTCACAGCAATCTTCCTGCCTCTGCCTCCCCAGTGCTGGGATTACAGGCGTGAGCCACCAAGCCCAGCACTGTGGTATGTGGTGCTGATTGCTGCTGGGTGTGAGTCTCCATGCCCAGTATGGTATGTGGCCCAGTATGGTATGTGGTTACCGGGGAATTGAACCCAGGCCCTTGCTCTTGCAAGACAGGCGCTGGAACCACTGATCTAAACCCCCGCCCCATATTTGCCTTATTTCTTAATCTAGATCACAAGTAAGCATATTTCTCCTGTAAAAGGTCAGATAGCAAGTATTTTTGATTTTCTGGCCAAGCAACTATAACTGCTCAATTCTTCTGTAGCTTAAAGGCAGCCAGTATATATGTAAAACAAGTAGATATGACAGTGTCTCAATAAAACTTTATCTATAAAAACATGCAATGGGACCAGGGATTTAGCTCAGTGGTTCTGGCACCTGCTTTGCAAGTGCAAGGGCCCAGGTTCAACCCCTGGTAACCACATACAACAAAGCCAGGCAAGGTGACTCAGGCCCACTAGCAATCAGTACCATATACACACTGCTGGGCATGGTGGCTCATGCCTGTAATCTCAGCAGTCAAGAGGATTACTATGTAGCCTTGGGCTACATAGTGAGCTCAGGGCCAGTCTGAATTACATAGTGAGACCCTGTCTCAAATAACAAAAAAACAAAAACAAAAA
This sequence comes from Petromus typicus, assembly GCA_004026965.1. Lineage (NCBI taxonomy): Eukaryota > Metazoa > Chordata > Mammalia > Rodentia > Petromuridae > Petromus > Petromus typicus. The sequence continues at coordinate 11,661 of PVIR01040130.1, read as the reverse complement.
CAAAAATGCAATGGGCTAGATTTGGCCCAAAGGTCAGTTTGCCAACTCTTGAATCATATCTGTATTTATTCAATATACCATAAAATATCACATTACTTTCTCTGAGCATCATGAGAATATATGAATTTCCAAATTCAGAATATTTCAGATTTTTAGAGTATTACAATGCACATATATTACTAACATCCTTGACAGAAACTCTGCAAGCAAACATTTGTACCCTTGTATCAAGATGTAGGAATATTCAGAATAAATGAAATAAATAAAATACAAATAGCCTAATGTCAGTTCAGGTAGTTTTGCTGACAAATAAACTTGACAGAAACTTAGAAAAAAGATTTTAGTTTTCAACTTCTTTGAGATGAGATCTTGCTTTGTTGCTAGGCTGGATTCAAATTACAGGCTTCCAATCCTGCCTCTGCCTCCCAAGAAACTGGTACTACATGTGTGTACCACCATGCCTAGCTCATTTTTAGATTTGAGAGAAATGGAGGTGGAGAGAGAGGGGAAGTAAAAAGTAAGATGTATTATGTACATATATTAACTTTCCATGATGGAAGGGTGGTTTTTTTTGAGCCTGGGTCTCTTGCTTTGTAAGGTCAGGTTGGTTCCGAACTCACTATGTAGCCCAGGCTGGCCTCAAACTCACGGAAATCCTCTGCCTCAGCCTCCTAAGTGCTGGAATTACAGGCAAAAGACACCACGCCTGGCTCTGAAGGTTGCATTTTTGTTGTTGTTGTCCTTGGTATTAGGGACTGAATTGGAGACCTTGCATTTACAAGGCAGGGGCTACAGCAACTGAATTAAATCCCAATCCCTAACTCCCCATGATGAATGTAATCAGTATATAATGTAAACATGTACTAATATAAAAATATTAAGCTAAAGAATAATTTTGAACACTGAAAAATCAGGCTATGAAGGGATGAAGACCTGCTCTTATTTGTTTTCTCTTTTCTCCTTTAAAACAAAACAAAATAGGTACCAGGGAGCCAGGCATGATGGCACATGCCTTTACTCCCAGCACTTGTGAGGCTGTAGCAATTGTATCATCAAAAGTTCCAGGCTAGCCTGGGCTATATATAGCATGATCCTGCCTCCAAAAACAGCTATGGGCAGGGATGCTGGTGGAGAGATGGTGTGCACCAAGGAATTATCTCCAAATTACCTAAAGGTAAAAATATGTCATTTCAGTTATATGGACTAAGATCTAGTTAAGGATATCCAATATCCTGCCTATGGAAACTGGCCTGACACACGATTGAGAAGTAACAGTGTAAACTGACTCCTTGGTTTTAATTCTACAATATTCAAAGAATGTTAAACATAGGTGGATGTATAGCACTTCTACTATCAGTTTAGACTGGGGATTGCAAACTAGAGCCTAAGACAAATCTCATATGCTACCAGTTATTATAAATGAAATGTTACTGGAACAGAGCCACAGTCATTCATTTATATAATGCATTGGGTGTTTTGTGCTATAGTGGCAGAGTAAACTTGAAAAAGAATATGGCCCACAAAACCAAAAGAATCTGCCATCAGCCAAGCACGGTGGCTCACACTTCTAATCCCAGTACTACAGAGTCAGAGGTAGAAGAATTGCCACCAGTTCGAGGCTAGCCTGGGTTACACAGTGAGCTCAGGGGCCAGCCTGAACTACAAAGCAAGACCCTGTCTTTAAAAAAAAAGTATCTACCATTTGATAGGAAGAAGTTTGTTGCCAGACATGGTGCACACAAGTAATCCTAGCACTTGGAAGGCTGAGGCAGGAGGATCGCCACAAGTATAAGACTAGCAGCCTGAGGTTCACAATGAGTTCAAGGTCAGCCTGGCTACATAGCAAGACTGCCTCAAAAAAATCTAGAATACAATAAATAAACAAGTAGAACAGGTTTACTGACCTCCTGAGAAAGAACACATTCATTAGGTAAATAAAACTTTCATAATGTGAAACTTTCAAACTGAAAGGAGATGGCTGGAGGCATAGATTAATTACAGCACTTGTCTACCTTAAGAAAGCCCTGGAGTCCATCTTCAGTACCAAAAAGGAAAAGACATTGAAAGAAAAAAATTAAAAATGACTTAAAAAATCTATAGCCCTTTGGTAGATTAGAAATGAACCCAAAGGGACACGAATTTAGCTCAATGGTTCCAGCGCCTGCCTAGCAAGTGCCAGGGCCCAGTTTCAATCCCCAGTAGCCACATACAATGCCAGGCACAGTGACTCACACCCACAAGCCATCAGTACCACATACCACAGTGCTGGGCATGTTGGCTCACACCTGTAATCCCAGCACTTGGGAGGCAGAGGCAGGAGGATGGCTGAGTTCAGGACCAGCCTGAACTACAAAGCAAGACTCTGTCTTAAAACACTAAGAGAAAGGAACCCAAAAAAAGCTGCCCTCCCCCAAGAAAAGAACACAACAGCTCCTGGATTAAAGGATTTAAAAGGGACAGCCTCAGCAAAACAGCCTATACACAAAATCTTTTTTAGTCTCTAGATGTTAACAATGAATCTACACATACTCACATTTGCCCACATCTGCAAAGTAGATGGGTCAATTTTATACAACTGATTAAAGTTACAGTACACAATGGCATCTTCTGGTAAACCATACTGAGAACGGGTGGTTACAATAATGGTGCGAGGAACCTCCTCTCCAGTGGCAGCTTTGTTGTTGATCTAGAAAAAGGAAGAGAATATGATGACTGTCATTTAAAACTAAAATTATCTGCTGGGTGTGGTGGCTCACATCTGTAATACTAACATTTGGGAGGCAGAGGCAGGGGGATTGCTGTGAGTTTGAGGCTTGTCTGGGCTACAAAGTAGGCTCCAGGCCAGCCGTGAACTACAAAGGGAGACCCTGTCTTAAAAAAAAAAAAGAAAGAATTAAATTGAATTAAATTAAAATTATCTGGTCTCACTTTTTGGGGGGGGCGGGGGGGGATACAGGGTCTCGCTTTGTAGTTCAGGCTCAGCCTCCAACTCACATCACAGCAATCCTCCTGCCTCTGCCTCCCGAGTGCTGGGATTACAGGCCTGAGTCTCCACGCCCAGTATTGTATGTGGTTACCGAGGATCGAACCTGGGTCCTTGCACTTGCAAGACAGGCGCTGGAACCACTGAGCTAAATCCCCTGCCCTCTGGTCTCACTTTAGCAGCACATATACTAAAATTAAGGTTATCTGGGATAAGGGATTTAGCTCAGTGGTTCTGGAGTCTGTCTGGAAAGTGCAAAGTCCCCAAGTTCAATCCCTGGTACCACATACCACAGTGCTAGGTGTGGTGCTCATGCCTATAATCACAGCACTTGGGAGGCAGAGGCAGGAGAATTGCTGTGAATTCAAAGCTGGCCTGGGTTACACAGTGAGCTCAGGGCCAGTCTGAACGACAAAGTGAGTCTCTGTCTCAAAAAAAAAAAGATTATCTAGTATTTCTTTCCCTACAACGATTTGGTTCAAACCCAGGGCCTCATGCATGATAGACATGGCAGACACTCTACCATGAGTTACAGCCTCAGTCTAGTCCAAAATTTTTTAACCATTATAATCAATTAGATGCAAAATGGTATAACCATTCAAAGTTATATCCCTGAACTATAATGAGAAAAGATTTGTGATGCCACAATTTTTTAAAAAAAATATAGTTCTAGCTTTTTGGGGAACAGTACTAGGGAACAGTATTAGTGGTATATGGTACCAGGGATAGGGAATCAGGGGAATCAGGGATCAAGAGATCTTGTGCTTGCAAGGCATACGCCCAGATCCCAGAACCACTGAGCTAAATCCCCAGCCCTGGAAGGCTCTTTAAAATCATGCCCACCCTTTAAGGCTAAATTGCAACTACTCCTTTAAATGATCTCTTCTCCAAAGACTGTTTTCACATTGACCATCACCATTTCTGAGTTTCTACACACATAATTATAGTCTTATCTTGCAAATTCCACATATCCAAGTACTGCCTTACATTGTTGGATGAATATGAACATTTCAAGTCAAACTATTAACTCCTATGAAGAATGGGATTCTTGCCTTATACTCTCTTGACAGAACTGGTCAGAGTTCACTTACTTAAGTATTCAAAATATATTGAGTACAAGTTGCTTTACTGTGGTTAAACCATGAACCATGCTCAGGTATGGTGGCTCACGCCTGTAATCCTAGCGCTTGGGAGGCAGAGGCAGGAGGATTGTTGTGAGTTCAAGGATAACATGGGCTACATAGTAGTTCAGGACCTGCCTAACTACAAAATGAGACTCTGTCTCAAAAACAAAAAAAACCAAAACAAGGGCTGGGGAGTTAGCTCAGTGGTCCCTGCGCCTGTCTTGCAAGTGCAAGGACCAGGGTTGATCCCCAGTAGCCGCATACCATACTGGGTATGAAGACTCACACCCAGCAGCAATCAGCACCACATACCACAGTGCTGGGTGTGGTGTCTCACACCTGTAACCCCAGAACTCGGGAGGCAGAGGCAGGAGGATTGCTGTGATGTGAGTTTGAGGCTGAGCTGAGAGCCAGCCTGAACCACAAAGTGAGACCCTGTGTCAAAAAAACCTTAAAAAAAAAAAAAAAAGAGCCATGAAGGCATTCCTTTCACTGAAGGATACACAGGGGATTATATTGCATTGTACTGAATAACAGACCCCCAAAGGCTACAGAACCACAGAAGACAGGTATTGATGGAGTAGGGATAGCGAAGCCTAGAGATTAGTACATGCATGGATTCTTGAAGGAACTGTCTGAATTCCAAGGGTCACATAGGATTTAGTAGGGAAGTACATGAGTTTATAGAAGCAAAAAACTGTGCTACCCATACATAATCCACCATATAGTAAGAGTAAAGCCACAGGCAGGGCAAAGCAAGACAGTAACTGTAAACTCTTGATAAATAACTTGCTGGGCTGAATTCAGGAGACTGCTAATATCAGACAAAGGTGTTTGCACCGAACTTGTTTCCTCATCTATAAGATAAGGATAATGGTGCTCAATTTAATGAAGATTAAAGGAAATAAATGCATGGTTGGTAGTGTATACATGGTTTACTATCCACCTCTCACCTGTGTAGTGGCCAGTCCATTGCTAATACTAAATCCATTAATTGTTATCTGAATCTGTCCTCTGTTAATCATTTCAATAACTGCTTCTGCAATAGTATTCATAGGAATAACAGGCATATTAAGAGCTGTGTTACTGCTATCTGCATTGTCTCCTCCATCAGGACATTTCATCTAAAAAAAATGATATAAATACATTATAAGGGAAAAGATTCCAAATGCACTTTACTTTAATGACAAATACTAGCTAGGTACTGACCTTGACAATTTTCACATCTGGCAGACTATCAAGAAATGCTTTGAGATCGATGCCATTCAGAACTATCCGATTGTCATAAATGTGCCCATTGGACTTAAAATCAATGACTGCTTTTTTCTAATGGAAAACAGTTTCAGAATTATCTTTTAGGATCACATGGACAATAAGAAGGAAATAAATGACTACTTCTTTGAAATTCTCCACTGCACCATCTTCTACCTACCTTTAGGTGAGGGAACATGTTAGCATGATCACCAATAAAGAAAGTGTGGGGCATATATGCCAGTTTCTCAGAGTATTGCTCAGCAACTTCAGCTGGTGAAGTTTCCTGATCAGTGATGATATAATCCATAAAAAGCGCACCACTAGTCCCAGGGTATCCCAGCCACATTGCCTTTTTTAAAAAAACCCAAAAAACAAAAAACAAAGCAAAAACCTCATTAAGAACCTCTATCAGTATACTTATCTCTAAATTCATTAAACTGTATACAATAAAAATATGTGCAGCTTTTTTTAAATTTTTTGAGCCAAGGTCTCACTTTGTAGTTCAGGCTGGCCCTGAACTCACTATGTAGCTCAGGTGAGCCTCAAACTCACAGCAATCCCTCCTGCCTCTGCCTCCCGAGTGCTGGGATTACAGGAATGAGCCACCAGGCCCAGCACTGCGGTATATGGTACTGGGGACCAGGGACCTTGAGCTTGCCAGACACCAGAACCACTGAGCTAAATCCCCAGCCTTATATACAGCTTTCTGAACATCAATCAACACCCCAGTCAAGTTCTTTTATAAAAAGTTTCAAAATTAATAAAGATAACTTAATAAAAATAACCACATACAATACTGGGCATGGAGACTCACGCCTGTAATCCCAGTGATCCCAGCACTTGGGAGGCAGAGGCAGGAGGATTGCTGTGATGTGAGTTGGAGGCTGAACTCACGGCCAGCCTGAACTACAAAGCGAGACCCTGTATCCCAAAATAAGTTATCTTTATTAATTTTGAAACTTTTTATAAGGGTCTCACTACATTGCCCAGGCCTCAAATTCACCATTCCCCTGCCTCAGCCTCCCAAGTAGCTACCAAAGGTTAATAAGTGTGCAGCACTATAATCCAGGTGGAAGGTTAACTTCTTTAGCCAAGAGCAATCAAGGAATGTTTTACTTTTTATTTTGTTTTGTGTCTTGTTTCCAGGCTGGCCTTGTACTCTGTAGCACAGGGTTGTCTCAAACTCAAGGGAATCTTTTTGCCTCAGTCTCCAGAGGGCAGGGATTACAGGCAGGCACACTGGGCAAGAACTATACTTCTTAATGTTTCAAGGATCAGTTGGACAGAGAGAGGGAGAAACTCACACTCTTTTTAGTTCAATATACATTGTGAGAGATTGTTATTTATTCTTTTACCTGAATGGGAGCTGGCCTGAGAGCAAAAAGCTCATTTCGAGCACCTTTTGTGTAACCATTCATATTCACAAGGATATGAATTCCGTCCTGATGGATGCGGTCGGCTGCTTTTCCATTACATGGAATCTATGGAAAAGAAAATATGAACAATTATACCTCAAATTAATTCAATTAGTTGTAATGGCATTAAACAGAATTCAGATAGATAGCAAAGTGATAGCATATAAACTACATTAATACAAGACAAAAATATGGATAAGTACCATTATAGTGGGATCAAGGCATTACATAATACAAGACAAAATATGGATAAGTACCATTAGAGTGGGATCAAGGCATTACATAAACATAACAGAGGAAACAGTATCTCCTTTCAGAATGAATACATGAATGACAGGCTCATAAAGGAGTTGGTTTTTGAAATGAACCTTCAAAGATGAACAGGAGTTTGACAGCATATAATCATGGAGAATAATATAAAGAACCAGCGTCTGCCTGGTAAGCACAAGGACCTGAGTTCCATCCCCAGTAACCACATACCACAAAGCCGGGTGTGGCGACTCATGCCGATCAGCAATCAGTACCACACACCACAATGCTGGGAGTGGTGGCACACACCTGTAATCCCAGTACTCAGGAGGCATAGGCAGGTGGATTGCTGTGAGTTCGAGGCTCCCCTGGGCTACATAGTGAACTTAGGGCCAGCCTAAACTACAAAAGTAAGACCTTGTCTCAAAAAGAAAAAAAAAAAAAAGATTTTAGACTTTGGTTAATAAGCAGTGAGTCCCAGAAGATCCTGGGGAGAAGAGTGGTGTGCTTCTTAGTTGCCAAGGGTCCCACTGTACAACAAAAATGGTTATCCTCCCCCATTTTTTGCAGTGCTTGGCACTGAACGCAAGGCCTTCACACTGAGCTGTCTCACAAGCTCATTTTTGAGATAGAGTCTCACTAAGCTGCCCAGGATGTGTTTAAATTTGCCATGCCCCTGCCTTAGCCTCCCAAAATATAGGAATCACAGACATGAGGCACCATTCCCAGTCCAGGAATACATTTGAAACAACTATACTGTCAATGATGTTAACACATACTATCTAAACTAGTCTTGCAATATTTCTGCTAGAATTTCAATGATCTATACAGATATACACACACACACAGACTCACACACTCTCCCTCTACACACATACATATATGCATGTACATATGTGCATGTGCATGCATGTGTGTGCATATATAAGATACATGTGTATACATGCACATTACGTATATTACATATTATCTTTATTAGTCACCAGAGCGGCCGATATAATTGACAACAGGAGATCAACAACAGTAAAGGCTAGGAGCAAAATACAACTTCTTGGGGATTTGGAATCAAGATAGCTGAAAAAAAGTAACTTAGCAAAGGCAGAAACAAATTGTGCTCTGGAAATCCAGAAGAAGCCAAGATAGGAAAATTAGAAACCACAGAGAGAAACAGAGGAAATTAAGGACAATGCAAAGGAAATAACAAAACAGACCGAGACCCTAAAGCCCTAGTCCCAGAGATAAGATCCTGGCTCTGCAAACACTAACTAAGCCAGGAGAGAATTGAAAGCCTGGAGAAACAATGAACCAGCACCACTAGCCCCCTCAAAAGCCAAAGATTACTGTAAACTGTAAATGCAGTATCTCAGAAAGTGACTCCTTCCACATGGCATGCTAGAGTCAAGAGAAGAAATTCAGTCCAAGGTCCAGCATACTTGGAAAGGGGTTTATTGTTTCAGACTGAGGTACTCCAATAATCAGAACAACAACTACACTTTAGGGTCTCTGGGTTCACCTTAACGCAGTGACTAGGTGGGAGATAGCCACAAGAAACAGCTATGGAAAAGGGGCAAGCCAGTCATAGACCCTCTGAGATGTTTAAGCAACAGTGAGCTCAAGGTATGAAGGATACAGTGATCCCATCTGCCTTGGAGAGAATCCAGATTGGAGGGAGAGAAGCTAGGCCCGAAAGTACTGACCTAAGCCCAGTATACTGCTTGCCTTCCTCTGCCTGCTTCTTAGCACAAAGCTCCGGGGGTGTTTGCCTTTTCCATCTGCCAATATGATTAGGTGATACCAGTAGGCTTGGATGGTTGCCAGATCTTGAAGTATAAGAAGAGGGACCTCTGGAACAAGGTGTGTGGGGGGGTGTCTCTTAAGTGCACAGGTTATTAAACCTATTGGAGATAGTAGTGACTTGGGACGCATAGAAAGACATGAATACTCAGTGCCTCTCAAGTGACAGCAAACACCACTCCACTGGGCATGAGTCACCACTCCGACTGTGCCCAGGAAGAAAAGTGGGGTTGGACTCAGCATTCACATAGCAAAAAGTGAAGTGCAGAAACAAAAGAGGCCCTAGCTGTGCCTCACAATCTGCCACCCATATATAGTGGACTCCAATACATAGACCCTGGAGAGAAACCACTCACCCACACACAGAGGAATCTTTTTGATTCATTTCTTGCTGTTATTTTGTTTTCTCCTGTTTTTTGTATGTCTTATGTGGTATTTTTCAATTATTTTGCCTAATCCTAATTTTCTTTCATTCTTTAAGTAAGATTTTATCTTCAATTTTCTGTCATCTTCCTTTGCTTTCAAATTCTACTTCTTTTATTTTTTCCACCTTCCTCCACCATTTATACTAGTATTATTAAGCTTTATTAAATTCTATCTACTTAGTTTCCTCTGTTATTACTGAATTCCTTTGTTAATGATGCATAGCTGTTGCTTTTCAGTAGGTATTTATGTCAAATATTTGGTTTATCTTTGTGTTCACATTATCATTGTAGATCTCTTTTCTAGTGTTAAAAATGGTACAGCTGGGCTGGGAATTTAGCTCAATGGTTTTGGTGTCTGTTGGCAAATGCAAAATCCTGGTTCAATCCCCAGGAACCACATACAACAATATGAGGCATGGTGACTCATGCCCACCAGCTATCAATACCTCATACCACAGTGCTGGGTGTAGCGGCTCATGCCTGTAATCCCAGCACTCAGAAGGCAGACGTAGGAAGACTGCTGAGGTCGAGGCTAAGTTCAGGACCAGCCTGAACTACGAAGCCAAACTCTGTTTCAAAAAACACAAGGGGGCCGGGGAGTTAGCTCAGTGGTTCCGGCGCCTGTCTTGCAAGCGCAAGGGCCCAGGTTCGATTCCCCGGTAACCACATAACAATACTGGGTGTGGAGACCCACACCCAGCAGCAACCAGTACCACATACCACAGTGCCGGGCGTGGTGGCTCACGCCTGTAATCCCAGCACTCGGGAGGCACAGGCAGGAGGATTGTGATGTGAGTTTGAGGCTGAGCTCAGGGCCAGCCTGAACCACAAAGCAAGACCCTGTCTCAAAAAACCTAAAAAAAAAAAAAACCAAAAAAAAAACACAAGGGTTGGGGATTTAGCTCAGTGGCTCCGGCAAGGTCATGAGTTCAATCTCCAATACAAAACAAAAAAAGCCAAATTAAGGTACTTATGTAGAGAGAACTACTGGCATGAACTCAAAAACCAAATGGTCAACGAGCCACGGATTTATCTCAGTGATTTAACTCGGTGGTTCTGGCACCAGTCTTGCAAGTGCAAGGGGTCAAGTTTGATCTCCAATTACCACATACAACAATACTGGGCATGGCGACTCATACCCACCAGCAATCAGTACCACATAGCACAGTGCCAGGGTGGTGGCTCACGCCTATAATCTCAGCACTCTGGAGGCAGAGGCGGGAGGATTGCTGTGAGTTTGAGGCTGAGCTCAGGGACAGCCTGAACTACAAAGCAAGACCTTGTCTCAAAAACCGCCCCCAAAACCAAATGGTCAAAATATCTGGAGATAAAATAAACACATAAGCAAATACATAACATGTTTAATGAGTTCAAAGAGGATTTAAACGAATAAAGAATTTTACCAGTAAAATGTTCAACAAGCTCAAAGAAGGATAAACTGACTTAAGCAAAACAACATGTACAAGAAATAAATGACCACTTCAGAAAAGAACTAGAAAGGATAAAAAAAAAAAACCAAACAAATATACGATATAAAAAAATTTAATGGAAAGCATTTAGACTTGAACACAGTGAGGACAGTATAAGAAATAGAAACTAGCTGGGAAGATGGCAGAATGGTAAAAGCTGGAGACCACTGCCTCCATAGAAATTGTTCTTAAACCTGAAAACACCAGTTGTGGGGAAAGAAAGGAAGGACAGCAGACAGACCTAGATCGAAGAGATAAGAAGCAAACATTGATTAAGGCCAAAGAAAGGAGAGAGACCTTGAGAGCGATCTGTCCCTTCTACCCTCTCCCCAGAGGGGGAGGGGAGGTCCACCTTGCCGGACCTCGTACAGGCGCCCCAGCACGGGAACCCAGTGACTGCAGACAGCGCACAGCCGGCCTTTGAGACACAGGTGCACGGCGAGAAGCAGAACTGCGTGCCAGACCTCTTGCAGCTGCAGTAAAGGGCTTACACTCCCAGATCTGGACTCCAGGAGAGGGCAAAGAGCCAGCGAGAGGAAGCCCCGCCCACCGCCCACCAGGACCAAGGATCCGCGCTACCAGGAGAAGAGGTCTCCGAACCCCTGCGGGATCGACCAAGATTGTCTCCACCACAGCGAACCGGCGACCCCAAGAGCTCCAGCCCTGGGATGCTCCAACTCTGGACTCCACCTAGGATCCCCACTTCCCGCCATGCTGAAGGGGGTGAGCCCTGCTCCAAGATCGGGAACCTGGGCATCCGTGAGTTTCTGGGTACAGCGCCACCTACAGGACACTGGGCTTACATCAGGGGAAAGACTGCAACTTCACAGCTTTTTCCCTGTGGCCTATCAACTTCAAACTGTGTCTCAGCGCATAACGAAATCAACGGTTCCTCGCCTCCAGCTTGCTATTAGTGGACTCAATCTTACCCTACTCTGTTTTTATCTC
>PVIR01040129.1:0-13521 GCA_004026965.1 Petromus typicus | reverse complement strand
TATTTTTATTAACTCCTTCCTCAGTCAATACCACTTTTTACTTCTTATTTCTCTTTCTGCTTTTCAAACGCTATGAATAATCTTTACATATCTAGTATTTATATATTCAGAACCATAGAGAATGTGAACTTTCATGTTCCTCTTCATTGGCTCAGCATAATGTTTCTTTTGGGTCATTATTACAATAATTTCTTTTTTTTATGGCTGAGCAGTGTTCCATTAGATGGATCAATGCAAATTTCTTGCTTTTATATTTTCTTGTTGATAGCTAAGTTATTACATTTTGTTACTATAAATAAACTTTATATGAACAAATTGTGCAACTATTCCTGTGAAATTACATTATCATTTCTCTTGGATAAACAACCATAAAGGTACACCGAGATAAACAGTAGTGCAATTTTATATTAAGCATATATAAAAAGGTAATGTGTGATTATTTTGTTTTGTTCTTTAGTCCTATCAACACTTGATATTGTTAGGTATTGCATTTTAGCCATTCTAGTGGTGGTGTTGTGCTAACACATTATGCTTTAGTTTTAAATAGTCTGATTATTAGTGATGTGAAGTTTTTCTCCATATGCTGATATACAGCATATTCCTATGTACAAGGGCCCACAATATTGATTATGCTCGTAATAAGCTGTAAGCAGTACAAAAAGAATTAATCCTATAATTAATCTGTTTATAGAAGTGAGTCAGGCTGAAGCTTACATACCGAGGTCATAGTAACTCATACTAAAATTCTGTTCCTAGAGTTAAAACTTTCTTGCCTAGAAGGACAGTGTTCTGATTACAGCCATATATGTTGTGTATTCTGAGAATGCTTTGTGTTATCCTAATTCAAGGATGCTTTGTCTTGTCCTTTATGAGTCTTGCTTACCTGAATTTCCATGGACACTGCATGATTGCACATCCTCTCATATACTCCTGCCTCTGAACATAGCTCACCTTTACCCCTACTAATTACCAATGCAAATCAGTGGCTGGGACTGGCCATCAACTTTGTTGTTTGCACCAGCATTGGTTGTCCTGGATCCCATTTTCTGTCTCTCTTAGTTCTGTCTTAGTGTTTTTCCTCAGGCCTGTATCACACACTGGAGAGGAGACTGGAGCCTACTGCAGAGGATTCTAGTAATGTTTTAGGGGTTCCCAGTACCCATGTGGAGTTTAGTGCAATTATTTTCTTCATTTTATTGGTAGTGTCATATGTTGTTACTGAATAATGAGATTTTATTGTAAATGTTTTTCACAAAATTCATTTGTCATATATGTTTGACAAATATTTGCCTTCACAGTGCTTGCTTGTCAGTGTTCTCCAATTATGCCTTCTCAGGTACAGGTGTCTTCATGATGCTGAAGTCTAAGTTTTTTGTTTTCTGGGTTTTTTTAGTCATCTGAAACAGGGTCTTGCTTTTGTAGTTCAGACTGGCTCTGAACTCACTATTAGCCCAGGCTAGCCTGGAACCCAAGGCAATCCTGCCTCTGCCTCTCAAGTTCTGGGACTATAGGCATAAGCCACCATGCCCAGCTGAAGTCTAATATTTTATAATGACTTATTTTCTGTGTTTGCATAGCAAAACTTTTGCGTACAAATATATTCTATATTTTTTCCTGGAGGTTTTATAATTTTACCTTTTTTCTGCTATGCTTTTCTTTGTTCTTTAGTTCTTAGGTTTTTAAATTTGATTTTATTAATATATTTTATATATATCAATAATATAATATATAATATATTATATCAATATATAGTATATTGATATTATATATATAAACATATATATATAATGATCGCATTTAACATTGAGGGTTTGTACAAATACATAATACACCCTGATTTTCATCTGCCATGACATTTCTCCTTTGGGGCTCACTGATCCTGGACTGAACATCCTTAAACCTCGAGCCAAACTGAACCTCTTCATTTCAGTTGTGGATGCCAGGTGCTGTGTCTCACTTGTGAAAAACCAACTAATATAAGTTTTTATTAATTTTACCCTGAACAGTACATTACCTTTTAAAAACTGATTTTATAAAAAGTCTGTCATACTTATGTGCTTGATTAATGTTTTAAACGGTCTTTTATCATTTGCAAAATCTGGATTTCCATCTCATTTATATTATTCATATCTAATAATTTCCTTAACATCTCTTTTATTGCAAATCTATGTAAGATAAATTTCTCCAAGTTTTTTGATCTAAAATATTCTTTCAACTTACAGGCTTCAATTATTTGATCTTTCCTGATATTTCTAAAGATTTATTTGGATATTTCTTGTCATTAATTCACAGTCTTGGGTAGTTTTTATCTTTTCTTTGCTCTGTATAATTCTGTGGGGGCATTAGTGGTGTTGTCTGTTATTCCTTTTTTCCTCCTAATTTCATCATCTTTTTCATGTCAGATTTTCTTTCTGTTGGTTGAAATTTTTTCTAGGTTAGATTTTGCAATAATGTTAATTTAAACTGCCTGCCAAACATTGCAAATTTAGGATATTGGACACTGAATTTCACATATTTACTTAAATATGCTTATGTTTTTCCAGAATGCAGCTATTTGTGCTCTACATATTTTTTTCATGACATCTTTCAGTTAAGATGCAGCTACAACAGGTGCATCTTACTCTCAGGCTGTTAGTTATAATATAACTTCTGAGAATCCACTTCTATCCTCTTGCATTGAAGGAATTTTCCACTATAGCTATCCAGAAACCAAATTATTCCCTACTGTGTACATGCTTCTAGAATGAGTTAGCTTACTCTTTCTAGATGGTCCTTTCCCCAGCCTGGCATAGTTTTCATTTAAGCACGTGGGGGTTGTTAGTCAGCCAGACACTAGAGGGCACTCCTTTGTGGATTGCTGATGCTTTCCTGTGTGGTTCCACTCTCCCTTGTCATATGAATCTCAATGATACTGTGCTTTGCACTGCTTTTCTCTTGTTTTCTATAGCTAGTAAGATCACTGAAATGCACTGGCCTGACCTATTTTGTGATTTGGAAACTTACTCCAGGCAGTTGAGTTCAGCTTGATGGACCTTTAAATAGCTATCTGTGCAACACAATAGGATTCTTAAAATAGTTCTCAATTGGGTTCAGCTCAATATTCTAAACTGATAAAGAGATTCAGAGACTATGTAAGAGTTGTTACTTACAGTTCCTACATCTATTCAGAAAAAATGTAGTGTAAAAATTATTATAAATTCTTGAATTTTAAATTATGGCAGTAATATCAGTCTTAATATGCTTGGACTGTAGAGATATTTCTATTATCAAAACAGTATATGTGCAGTTAGATTTCTGTACTTATTTTGTGCAAATTTTAGATAAAAGGAAAAAACATAACACAATTAACTATAGTTAATAATATGGATGCTAAGATAAATGGGACAATTTATAGATATCTGCGACTTACATTGAAATGCATAAAAATAAGATTGCTAGATGAATAAATATTTGAAAATATCTATGATGGAAGATATACTGTAAAACATAAATGTAAAATAGAGGGGAATTTGCTCTAAAACTTCTCTCGTCATATATTCAAAAATTTTCACAGAAGAAGTATTGGATAATTACTTAAATGTATACATGTTTCATGCATATAAAATATGATGAGCAAGAGTAAGAGATAAAATACCAGGAGCCAAGAAGGAAGGAACCAGACAACCAAAGATTTCTTGATATGGTTCTTTTATTTTAAAACATTTCACAGATATGCAAAGTGAAAATTAGCTGATCCTCAAGGGAAAATATGTGTATATTTGCAAGTGTTTGCAGGCATTCAAGAATATCACTGAACATCTGCACAAATATGTTCCATGCACTATGCCATATTTGCAGATACTTTTTCAATGGACAAGATAGCTTGCAAAATCTAATATAAATCATGATGTTTTAAGCAACATTCTTGGCCCATAAATGCATTAGTCCCTTCTTACACCAATGGGCTTAAACATCTTTAGTTACTATATTACTATGCAATGTAAAAAAAATGATTAGAAGTAATGACCATATCTTGTCAGAAATAATTATAAATTATTGATAAACTTACCTTTTTATCTTTTAAAATTTTATTGGAATATCTGAGGAACTCTTAGACATGAGAACAGTCATATCTGCATAGAATCTATTATAATTAGGTCATGGTTAAGAGTTCCAGATCAGGATTATCTTTATATGAAACCTAGCTGTACCTCTACTCATTAAGACCTTTCCGCACTTTGAATTTTCTTATCTGCAAAATGTGTGTGATAATAGTACTCATCTTCTAGTGTTTTGTTCAGAGTTAAAGAAGCCCTTATAATATTCACTGACTCACAGTATTCATCTGATTCTAGCTAATATTATTAAATCCAGGCTTACAGTTGGGAAAATGTAACAAACTCTTCAACATTCAGAGACATAAAACAGACCCAGAATTCTGGTTCTGTTACTTCTTATAATCATAGAAATTATTCTATTAAAACAAGATCCACACACTCTTAGTGAATAAGTAAATAAAGGTTTATTCAGTTTTGGGGCTGCTTAAAGTATTCCCAAAGGAGTTTTAAAATATAGCTTTAAAAAATAATTCCAAAATCCCTTCATGACATTGTTACTATTTCAAAATCAAACTTTAATTTTTTATTATGTCTTTTACTGACTGGCTCTAGTTTTCCTTGCTCTGAAGCAATCTGCAAAACAATTAAAAGTAGTTTTTCAAAGGGGAAAGTGAATATAGAGAAGTAATAGATGAAGTAAAAATTAATACAGTGCATTAAAGTATAACAAGGTAGAGGCTAGCATTTTCTAAAACGCATAAATGCTGTCTATAGTCTTAAAAATATCAAGATAGTTGAAGATGTTGATTCCTTGATGAGCAAAAAACTTGAACTGCTATTACCCATTTACTCCACCAGTTGTGATCAGTTAATTGTTAATTATCCTAATTATTAAGATATTTTCTGAGGCAAAGTGCTTGCCCTCCTTTTAAGTTCTCTTGATGCCATTTTCCTCTATGGTTGCCATATATATAAAATTCATTGTGTATTACATCAGTTAGAAAGAACTAACACATACTTATTTAATAAACATTAATGGATAGCTGTATTTCAGATTTCATTGGGAAAAAATGATCAAAAGAAGATTGCAAATAATCAAAATGTGACTCATGGAATCACTGAAAATTGATACCAGTGTCAGCCCAGCATCCTTTGGATTATCTGGGTCACAGATGGGTAGGCTGCAGTCTTCCTGCGCTACCTTTCCTGGCAGTTCCTTTTCAAATTGTGTGGGCGGTCATAGAAGGGCCACACACAGGAAGCTGATAGGCCCATCTTTACTGATGGTTTTATTAATTTCGTTCTATATTTACATTGTAGCTCTCATACGGAGTCTGGATTATCTTTTCTGTGCACTGAAGGAATGTGTGTATGAGTTCTAAACAACTCATATTGTTCCACTCAGTAGGACTTCCTGTTTTAGAATGTAAATAGAGTAGGGAAGAAAAGTCATGAGTTTATGGGTATGTTGTTAATCCTCTAATTAAATTTTAGTAGGGAGAAAAAGAAGCCTTAAATCATATTAGAAACATATTTTTACCCACATGTATTTATCATTCTGACCACCTCTGGCAAAAACATATATCCAAAAGATTTTGTCACATTCAACTTCTATACAACTTTGAATATCTACAGTGCATATCCCACTACCCTCCATGGCCCTCACAGACTTCAGCTGCACTAGCCACTAACATGTCTGTTAAAGGACCTCACACTTAGCATGAATTCATAGACATAGCCCAGCTAGTAAATTCTAATTCTACATTTGTTGTTTCTCCATAAAGATATTTTGATTTTTTTCTTATCATGGAAACATTCTGAATTTGTATTTCTCAAGAACACAATGGCTTATGTAATATGGGGTATTTCCAAGCAAAAGATAGTGAAGGATAAGGATATCCATTCCTACTGTATCTATTAGACATTCTATTGGGATAATCAATGCAATAAAAAAGAAAAGATATGAAAATTTCAGAAAATCAAATATATTAACTGACTCTATATTTATAAAATCCATGCAGATATACAAGTAAATTATTTGAATTAAGAAATGAATGTGGAGGACCAGGGATTTAGCTCAGTGGTTCCGGCGCCTGTCTTGCAAGCACAAGGACTTGGGTTTGATTCCCCGGTAACCACATACAATACTGGGCGTGAAGACTCACCCCAGCAGCAATCAGTACCACATATCACAGTGCTGGGCATGGTGGCTCCCAGCACTTGGGAGGCAGAGGTAGGAGGATTACTGTGATGTGAGTGTGAGACTGAGCTCAGGGCCAGCCTGAACCACAAAGCTAGACCCTGTCCCAAAAAAAAAAAGAAAAAAAGAAAGAAATGAATGTGGAAATCATTGGATATAAAACTAATATATAAAACAGTAAATATATATAAATTATTAATTAAAATTATATAAAACAAATAGCTGAAATAATTGTGCTCTGTCTCTTTGGCATCACTCTTTACCTGAAACAAATAACTTCAAGTCCAGTTAGGAGAGAATTGTAGCAGTGTAGTTTTCTTCTCAAAGGGCATCGGAATCCTATCCATCTGATGGTTTGGGATGTCATAATAGTCTCAGACTTGGGGTTGGATAAGAAACTTCACTTTCCCACATTTGTGCCTGTCTCAACTCTGTGCATATCCTTTATTTGTCACATGTTGTACAGGGCAGAATCTTTGAGCTGTCCACCCTCTTATGTCTATGAACAATCTATCTTCTGCTGCTTACAGACCCCCTATATGTTTAGGTACAGTAGCTACAAATTTATCCTTGTTTCTTGCTATGCTAGTTATTACACGGTGCTTCTGACAGTTACATACCAAGACTACTTCTATGCTTTTAAAGTTATATCATCTTCATAAACACCATAGAGTCCAGTTCTGGGACAATGTTTTCTAGCACAGAAAATGATTGAAACTGTAACTGCTAATCATGATATATCAACGTGATATAAATAAAGAAAAGATAAAGAAATGCCTATGGGGTTAATAAACCACTCTTCTCAGTGTGTCTGTGGTTGACAGCCATGTAGGCAAGTGAGGTGAGGAAAGAAGACCAACTCTGGGTGTAGGACACACCAACCAATAGAGTGATAGCCTGGGAAGGATAAAAAGGGACAATGGAAGTGTCCCATTTTTGAAGGTACCCACCTCTTCTTTGCCATTGTCTGTTGACACGAGTCCTCAGTTTGGCCAGCTTTGCAACACGGATTCTACTGTGAGCATCCGGGTATAATTCTAATTTGAGATTAGAATCTTTATAATATTTTATTTTATTGGTAATTAGTACATTTTAAGCATACGTTATGATCACATTCTTCATAGGAGATTTGTACCAGTATGTGATGGATCTTACTTCTTGCTTTATTCCCATTTCCCCTTCTGTTCTTTCCATATCTCCCTATATACAAGAACTTTGTTTCTGGTTTTTTTCTTCTTTGCTCTTATTTTTTCTTTCCTTTCTTCTCTTTCCTCTACTCCTATGCCCTTCCCCCTCTTTTGCATTGAACATTTTATGCCTACTTCACATTACCTGTTGTACATTTTAGTGCTTCTGTACTCTTGATTCCTCTTATTCTCTGGCTTTCATTTTTGGAACGAGTGCATCTTTCATCCTTCATGACAGTCACTGTGGACTCTTTACTCCTGATCCTATAATCCTAACCTAATAAATTCCCCTGAAATACTATGCATATATTTTCAATTGATTTTGTTCCTCTGGAGGCTCCCAAGATGACAACCAGTTAGAACCAAGATCTCACATTCCTCTCTATTATGCATTAGTTATGGAACAGTGAATATCTTTGGCATAGTACTACTCTTAGAGTGCATAGCTATTAAATCTGTTTAGTCTTATGCAATGAACTTATTTTAACATTCTTATTTATTTAAGCTCAATCAACTGCTAAGGGTAATTCATCGCTCTCCATCTAGTTTTCCATCAGCTCTAATCATGTCCAAGGTCGAAGGGTCAATTCAGCAACATGTAAGAACTAAATTATGGGAAGAACTCTTCTATAACCTCATCCATCATCTTCTCCAGTGGAAGATCCATATAGTCATTCTAACCATGCTTTCTCAGCTCCCACAGGTATGTACTATTGAGTTTCTGTAATCCTTCCTGTGGGAAAATTCTATACCTAACCTAGAATAATGGCTACATTTTCACTTTGGTCTAGGCTGGCATGTTGACCCATAATTACTCTAAAAATAGTAGGATGAGGACTTTGAGAAGGGAAATCAGAAAGCTGTAAGAATTTAGCTTTGGGCAGGACCAGTCTATTGATTTATAGAAAAAAAATGAGGGATTGACTTTGATTATTAATAAAAATAAATATGGAGGCTCAAGTTTCTCAGATGTACACAAGTTTATGTTCATCTTTAGTCTCAGGCTCTACTACCTTTCAGGATGCTAGTTTTTAGCAAGGGAAACCCTTTGAGGTTGTACATTCAGTCTCATTTGCTTTTTGCATCTGAAAAATGAAACTCTTCATCTAATTTCACTATCAGGCCATGACTACCATGTCTACCATCTATTTTCTTTCTTTAATCAGTGTTTCTGCAAAGCAGATAGCAAAGTCAACCTAATAAAAATCTTATAATAAAAATACCTCTAAGCTTTTCAGATGTAGCAGTATTGTGTAAGTCAAGTATTATCATTTTAAACTGTATCTATTCCCCCATCCACCATCATTCTAATGAGGATGCTGATGCCCCTTCAAACGTTGTCTCAGTTCTGAGATAAATTGTCACACATGACTCTAGGCATCTTCTGGGATGCTGGGAACGTATCCTTGTGTATAAAGATGGTGGATGTGTCTATATCTCTAAGTTATACTGAAAACCCAAAACTACTCCAAAATATGAAAAAAGGCAAAATTTTCAAATTATATTTTGATTTTTTTAAAAAAAGCATGAAATATTAAACTACTTGGGGACCATAGATATTGGCAGACAATATTTCTATCAGCTTGATGTCTTTGTTCTCCATTGTGTTAATACTCCCTACTTTATTTGCTGCATTATTTCTTCATTTTCAGCTTCTTCTCCATTTTTTACTTTTATTTATCTCTTACTCTTTTTTTGTTCTGCTCTGAGACCTCAAATAGAGACAAAGTTAGGAACTTAATGAAAGTGTCTCCAAACTTCTCAGGTGCACTGAACTTCTAGTTTTCAGTGGGGAGTAAGGAATGAAGGTTCATGCTGTAGTTCAGACAACACAGAAGACAGGAAGATCCACCCAAGTGGCTTGAGCTTTCATTGGTACAATTAGTTGTTTCCTTGTCTTGTCCCTTTCATCAGAACTGTAGTGGCTGGAATACTGCTGTCATCTCCTTGGTTTCCCAGCCTCATACATGGGCCCTTCTTACTCCTGTTCATATGTCTTCGGTAAGGTTACATTTCCTTTCTGTTTCTCATCAGGACACAATGCACATTTAACCCACATTTAGTGTGTTTCAACTTCTTGAAAATCAACAGGACCAAAAGTATTAATGACTCCTTAGTCAAAGACAAAATGCCATTAAAAGTTATTAGGTTCTCTTCTCTCCTTAGTTCACAGTGTTCTTTATAAATACAAGCTAAGCTTCATGGATCCTATAAATCTCACTGCTCTTTCTCAAAATCCACTTCCAACTTTTTAAAGAGTGAACACTTTCTCCTCTGTCTTTATAACTTCTCCTTCATGTTATATTTTCTACATATTCTATTGCCTAGGTTTTATGGCTCTATTAAGTGAAGGCTGTGGTTGGCTTTTTGAGCCTCTTGGTTCCATCTTATAGGAAAGATTAAGAGTGCTTCTTTTACTTAATGAAAACAATCTGCAAAAACTCTTCTGGATTCTGCATGTTTGCAACAAGTGCCACTTTTCTGGCTATGTTTCACATTCTTGAAAACCTCTTTGTCATTCATTCACTATCTGACTTTTCTCTCCCTCTTACATAAGATTAAGCCCTTGGAATATCATTGACCGACTCATATTGACTCATATCATTGACTCATATTTTTCTCTGACTGATGGTACATTGTATCTTGTGAAGCTGTATTTGATTTGCATGTTGGAAGAGATTTTACATCATATTTCAATATTTCCCACAAATCTTCCCAAAATTGGACCAATTTAACTTCACATTAAACTTGTAGTGCATTTAATGTCAGTGTAAGAGCTTTTAATCATAGATAATAGTTCCTGGATAAATTTTGCTAGAAAATTATGTTGGACTTACTATTGTAAGTTCAAACAAAAAGCTTAGTCAAATCTTCTGATTGAAAGATACATGTTTTAATTTTAGTTTATCTCTTATGACAATACTATTTCAAGGTCCCCAGTGTATTTAAGACCTGTATCTCTGCAGTATTTTTCTCCCTAAAATAGGTTCTTCCTACTACCGTACTCATTATCTTAGATCTGCAATGACTCTTGGTGTAAGATGTAGGGTATCTAGCTTGTTTCTATAGCATTCATTGATGTAAGTGTGCTAAACAATCACACCAATATTTAAACCCTTGGAAGTAAACCCTTGTAAATATCACTTCTAAAGCACTATAATTTCTGTAAGAATGGAAGTATGTTTCTTTCCAAAAAAGGAAGGAAAGCAAGCATACTGTGAATGGCTCCTAGACACAGAGCCATAAGGTATTCAAACTTTTCTTTCCTGTACATATTGAGTTGCTTCCCATACATAAATGAAACCCTTAAGCCAGTATCCTCCTTCACCAACACCGCCCCCCCCCCCACACACATACAAAGAAAAACTGAAACCTTTCACTCTAAAATCAGGAACCAGACAAGGATATCGACTTTCATCAATCCTGTTCAACATAGTTCTGGAAACATTAGCCACAGCAATTAGACAAGAGTAAGAAATAAAAGAAATAAAGATAGAAAAGGAAGAAGCTCAGCTGTCATTGTTGACTGATGACATGATTCTCTATATAGAGGATCCTAAAAAGTCAACTTTTACTGCTTTTAATGGCAGAAGTCATAGAAATATTAAAAGTATGATTTTCAGTATCTTTTTAAATGAACTTTATTTTTTAGAGAAATGTGCATTTCAGAAATACTGCATTGAAATTACAAAGATCTCCCATGTAATTCTTTCAACTCCTCCCCCCCCATACATTTGGGTATAATTTCTGAACACAAATTTCTAGGTATTGATGGCTTTCATTTTCTGGTATTTTCTTTGCTAAACTATAATCCAAACTGGAAAAAATGAAAAAATAAATTCACATATTTAATTATTTTTTCTATGTTTTTTTTTTTCCTTTCTCCAAATTAAAAATGAGATAGAGGAGGTTTGCAGGGTGTGTTTTACTGAAAACTATCAAATCAATAGTGATGTTTCCATCAAGTTAAAGGAAATAGTTATTAACTCTGGAAACTGTATGATTCAGTTTTTATTCTTTAAATTCTTGTCTGTAACATGCAAAAAACATTTCTTTTTGTTTGCTTTTTCTTACCCAATTAATATGTTTTCAACTAATTTGCAGTGAAACTTGGCCACCTACAGTTCTTGGAAACTGTGAAAGTAACAGAGTTCTTTAGGACACATTTTATTAAAAAGTCCTTTTTCATGAATATGTAATATGTAGCAAAAGGTTTATTTCATAACATTGCAAAATGTTGTTGTGAATTGAGTCTGATTATTCATGCTGACAGAATTTTTGGAATCTTTTTGTAGGGCTTTATATCAACACAAATACGAATTGTAAGAGACTGTCAATTGAATATTTTTTTTATCATTTTACTACATAGTGACTTGTGGTAAAACCAGATTTTAGTGTGGCAAAAATTCTATATTCATATCATTCTATGACATGTTAATATTGATAATATTATTATGTAAGATACTAAGGCATTAATGAATATCAAGTTAGCACATGGCAAGCCAAATGGTAATGCCGACCATGATTATCTGCTTCCAAGCAATTTACTACACAACTTCTTACCGGTCTAATTCTGTCCAATTCATTCTGGGATACTAACAGGCCTGAGTTTTTCAAATTTGTCACAGTATTCATATCTGCCTTCTTCAGTCATATATAGTTCCTTAAGCCAAACCTTATTTACTACTGAATGATATATGCTTTCTTAATATTTTACATTTTAGGTAAATTTCACTGTATGTAAAACAAATATCTCTCATACCAGATATTTCTAGCTACTGGTAAAAGTTTTATAATATTCCTGTAAACAAGGTCAATCTGGTTGTTAATTTGCATTGCATCTCTTTGCATTAATTGTTTCATTTTTATATTCCTATATTACAACAAGGTTTCATTCACCTAGAAAATCCACTATTGCCATCATTACACATTTCCCAAAGAATATCAAAAGAGTTAGAAAGTATTTGAAGAAAAACACTGGAATACCCCAATGTTAAACAATAACACTAAATGAGAAAATGAAACAAAAACATTTATTTTTTCAAGATAAAATATGACAAATATATTTTTAAGTTTGTAGGAAGTGTGATATAAGACTATGTCAGAAAGAAATTATGAAATTTCAAGGAAAACAATGGCGATTTTATTCACTGTAATTACTCTATTTTCCAAAAGATTTTGTTCCAGATCTCGAAGTACATTGCAGAGAACACTGTACTAATATTCTAACTTTCCTTTACTTAAGGCTCTTTGATTAGAGGCATGGAGGGAGAATTCCAGTTACTTAGCAAATCAGAAGAGGGGAAAAAAAATCAGTGTTCTTTAAACCTTGGCATCGAGGCCACAGGTATCCCTCACTGGTGAGCCACCATTACAGTCGAGTCCCTGCTGTATCCAGTGTTGTGAAAACTTTTCCTATGAACGTTGAAATTCTTTCTTTAAGAAAGTGCACCATGTATTAATATTGCGAAAGGCCCCCTACACTGGCAAAGTCTCTGTTCCCACCACATCTGTGATGCTATTTGTTTCTTTCAGTGCTTAAAACTGGGGGAAAAAAGAATCCATTAGGGGATATTTTAAAATTGTGAAATAGGTACATTTTGTATACACATCATGATCACACTCAACATTGATAATTAGTACTAGCATATGATCTGACTTGATTCTCATTTTTTCCCATTCCCCTACCTACCCTGCATCTCCCACACCCTATATTATGTAAGTTTTGTTTCATTTCCCTCATTAATTACCTCATTTCCCTTTGAATACTTTCTATTGTACAATATCTGACATGCATTTTAGAATCCATTTACATTTTCAGTTTCTCCTATCAGAGAAAAGATATGGTAATTACACATCTGTGACCTATTTATTTCACTTATGAGTATGTCCTGAAGGTATGTACATTTGAGTATGAATGACTCAATTTGATCATTTTTAATGGCAGAATAATACTCCATTCTATAGAAAAACCACATCTTTTTTATCCAGTTTTCAGTTGATGGACATTTGGGTTGTTTCCAAGATTTAACAATCACAAACTGAGCTGCTATAAACATGAGTGTGCATAGACTCAGCTCTGAGCCGCCTGCCCTCC